>CM066509.1:78028-109063 GCA_033883245.1 Malus orientalis
CCAACTCTCCTTCTTTGGTATCTAGTCGTTTATACATATCGTCGTAAGCCGCTAACTTAGCTTCTCTCACAGCTTTCTTCGCCTCTTGCTTCGCTTTTCTATACCTTTCACCATTTTCATCGGTCCTATCCTTGTATAAGGCTTTACAACATTCCTTTTTAGCCTTCACCTTTGTTTGTACCTCCTCATTCCACCACCAAGATTCCTTTTGGTGTGGGGCAAAGCCCTTGGACTCTCCTAATACCTCTTTTGCTACTTTTCAGATACAACTAGCCATGGAATCCCACATTTGGCTAGCTTCCCCCTCTCTATCCCACACACACTGGGTGATTACTTTCTCTTTGAAAATGGCTTGTTTTTCTTCTTTTAGATTCCACCATCTAGTCCTTGGGCACTTCCAAGTCTTGTTCTTTTGTCTCACTCTTTTGATATGTACATCTATCACCAACAAGCGATGTTGACTAGCCACGCTTTCTCTTGGTATAACTTTGCAATCCTTACAAGTTATACGATCCCCTTTCCTCATTAGAAGAAAATCTATTTGTGTTTTTGACGACCCACTCTTGTAGGTGATCACATGTTCTTCTCTCTTCTTAAAGAAGGTGTTGGCTAAGAAGAGATCATATGCCATTGCAAAAGCCAAGATAGCTTCCCCATCCTCGTTTCTCTCCCCAAAACCATGGCCACCATGAAAACCTCCATAGTTGCCTGTCTCACTGCCCATGTGTCCATTTAAATCTCCTCCTATAAATAACTTCTCCGTCTGAGCAATTCCTTGCACCAAGTCTCCAAGGTCTTCCCAAAAATTCTCCTTCGAACTCGTATCCAACCCTACTTGAGGTGCGTACGCACTAATCACATTGATAAGTTCTTGTCCTATTACAATCTTGATTGCCATGATTCTATCTCCTACCCTCTTGACATCTACAACATCTTGTGTCAAGGTCTTGTCCACGATGATGCCAACACCGTTTCTCGTTCTATTTGTGCCCAAATACCAAAGTTTAAACCCTGAGTTTTCTAGATCCTTTGCCTTACGACCAACCCACTTAGTTTCTTGTAGGCACATAATACTTAAGGTTCCTATATTCCACGTTCCTAAACGCATTTTGCTCTCTTGAACTCTACCCTTCTGTCCTAGCTTCTTCACCCTCCCCCGTCTAATAGGATCAAAGTACTTCTTTTGTGTGTCCCGTGTAAAGTTGATAGGAGCATATGCTCCCAAACAACTTTGAGTGGAGTCGTTCGAAAAGAAGTTTCTATGGCCCCCTTGCTCATTTAACACTGCATCCGGGTGCCGATGGAGATACAGCGACCCTTGCTCACTTATCACTGTGCTCGGGCCGCACAGCGCGCCACTTACGGGTGACGCCCTAGCTTTAGCGCGATTTCGTTCTGGATTCATTTTCATAAGGATTCGACGTGATTATGGAGTGCCGGCTGTCGACTACCTGACGCCCTCCCCCTCCTCCTTTATCCGGGCTTGGGACCAGCAATGTAAGATAAACTTACATAGGCGGAGTTACTCTTCTTCTTAATAGATGTTCAAAATTCAGAGAACTGCATGAGGATATAGGGGAGATGATATCACTGAGAACACTTCAAGCAAAGCAAACATCCATAAGAGAAGTACCACCTTCCATAGTAAGATTGAAGAATCTCACTCATTTATCCCTATCAGGTGTGAAAGGTATTCATTTGCCACATTCGTTGCATGGCTTAAACTCTTTAAGGGAATTAAATCTCTCACAGCGCAAATTAGCTGATGATGAAATCCCTAAGGATCTTGGGAGTCTAATTTCTTTACAAGTTTTGGATCTTTCATGGAATGATTTTCATACCCTACCCAGTCTCAGTGGTCTTTCAAAGCTTGAAACTCTGAGGTTAAATAAATGCTTTAACCTTCGTACAATCCCTGATATACCACCAAATGTGAAACTCTGCATTGGAAACAATGCCCAATTTTTCAGAAATGTCAAATATGAGAGAACTGGAAGCAAGTGATTCTCTCAAACTCACTGAGGCTCCACGCTTGGATAAGTTATTAAACCCCATGACATGGACTGATATGAAAAGGTTTACCAATCTCACAGCTGATTTTGGCAAGAACATCATACAGGTATCTCTCTCCCCCCTCCCTCTCTCTCCCCTAAGTTCTAATTGCCTTCCTATTGTGCGCATGCAGATTCCTATGGTTTTTCCAAAACGTAGTTGTTTTGAATTTTGAAGATATATTGCATTTAGAAACATTTCAATATTACAAGAACCGATATAAGATGCATCCAATGATTCTAGAAATAGCACTCGAATTCGCAGAAATACAAATGCACCAACGTTTTCTTGTCAAATGCACGTTCTCATTTTATGAGTGCAACCATACTTAATATTCAACACTGGACATTACATAATCAAGTTCTGGTAATTCAAGAAGGCCATACCTCCACTCACTCTGAGATACAAAGGCATCTGTTTCTTCTTCCTTAGGGTTTTCGTCTGTAAGACCAGCTTTGATTGGGGAAGCGTCACTTTTATAGTCCGTAACAATTCTCTTACTTTCTTCACTCACAACATTTTTGGTCTGCATAAAGAACATTACTACGTTTAGCTTCGTAAAGTTATATTTGTAAGGTGAAAAAAAAAATAAAACAGAAATTTTCTAAAACGATTTTGAGACAAGGAAGACTTACAACTGATTTAGTTACTTTAGGATTTTTGGCTGGATTTTCCTTCTTTAAGTGATTTCTTTTCCGCTCAGTTGAGTTACATGCTACATTTCTGAGATGAGCGTTTCGAGATTGTGATTGTCGCAGTAATTGGTTGCCGAGATATTGACTTGAAACAGTCTTCTCACCTTCCTCAAACTGTTTCTTCAGAGCGGCCTGCAAAGGTCTCGAGGGGTACTCTTCGATTCCCATGAGCTTGGCAATCAGACTCGGCCCTTTCCCCGATCAGCTGTTGTTGCTGCAATGGTGGAGTCACTGGTGGTATGAAACATAGAACTCTGAGTTGAGCTGGTGGAGGGAGTTTACCCTTTTCAACAGATTATTTTCCACCAGTTTCTGCCTCACAAGGCTGTCTCTGATCACCTTCTTAAGCTCTTAATTTCCATTCCTCGAAAACCATCAGCAGAACGCCTCGGTTTTTCAAATTCCGTCACAGAATTGTATTTTTTTGTTCAAGTGAGACGTACTCTGAAGCTTCCTGTGCAACTTGCTAAGCATGACAAGAGAACCCTCCCGATCAAGAGCTCCTTCCAAGTAGTCTTTCACAATGTCCTTCGACTGCTGCCCTTCGAATCTCATCTCTTTCAACCAGGAATCAATTGTGCGGTTTAGCTTCTGAGATCCTCGTGACACTTTGACACATTTTTAAATTTCGCTATATCTTACTCTGGTGAGTTCCCAATAACCGAAGTCACCTTTTGGATCTTATCAACCTTCTTGTCAATTGCCTCCTTTCTACGTGGTTTGAGATCTGCAGAATGAGAAGCTTTCAACTTTCTCGAAGCCCTTTCTTTCGTCTTGGCCTCTCTTTCTCCAGGTTTCTCTGCTGTCACTTTCCACTTTTTAGCTTCTTCCTTGTCAAACCATTTGCTTGGAATCTATTTTGCTTCCATTTTTCGGTGCATTTTTTAAGACTTTAAAGCTCCTTTTGCTCCCAAACTTTTTGGCATCTTTTTGGTGTAGAAAGCTTCCTCTCCTCGAACCAATGGTGCACTAGGCTCCTCCGATTCCATAGATGAAAAAGGAACTACTTTGTAAGCTTTTGGATTTCCTGCTTATGTGTGAGGCACAGGTTGACTTGGAGTGATTCCAAATTTAGTCACCTTCGCTGTGATGCCTGAATTTATCTAATTGCTCTATTGGGGTGATTTTTCCAATGCACCTTTGGTGTGATGCCAAAGGCCAGAGTGATTCCAGATCTCTCTTTTGTTCCCATCTCTTCTTATTGCTACATACTCTAGATAACATATATGGTCACTCGTGCAATCAAAAACCTTTTTCTAAGAATAAGACAATTAAGCATCCAAGTTTAAGAAAATCAAACCCTAGCTTCACTGAAGTCCGATAGAAACTGTCTTTACTGAAGTTGGATTATCGCATTAAAATTTGTGTCTCTAGCTAGGGTGAGATGAAGAAAGAAAATGGACTAGATACTTAGCTCAGCAACGTCAAACCCCAAGACCAATGACTAATGCAAGTTAGAATATACCAATCCAATAATGGTGTTTAAGGAAGGCATTTCAGAATACGACGTAACAAAAATGTTGATTCCAAGTTGAGCATATATTGGAGAGAAGAAGCTATCCAAAAAGTGAATAACCACCACGTGATATAGAAAGTGATCGCTACTGGAAATAGGATCACACTGCAAAAGAACAAGGAGTGAGCAGCTAATATTTATATATATATGAACAAAGAGTGAGCAGTAAAATTTTGGATTAATCAATCGTAGAAGAAAAGCATACATGTAATGTCTATTATACCATAAACAAAATTCATGTGTAATTGGGGTTGCACAAGGAAAGCTCAAATACCCAACAATAGTACTTGCATATATTCGCCGTAGGTGATTTTGCGTAATGAACAATAAATAATACATGTGAACATATGCAAATGATCGGTTTCTTACACATGAATATAACCTTTTGTTAACAGGGAACTGAAGAAGTTGAAGGACTTGCTCAACATTTGCCTTATGGTTATGGCACTGCTAGTTTCAGTACAGAAGCATTTGCCAATATGAAAAAACTGAGACTGCTTGACCTCGGCGGAGTAGAGCTCAAAGGAGAATACAAACATCTTCCCAAAGAGTTAATATGGTTGTGCTGGGAACTATGCCCTTTAAAGTCCATACCAGATGACTTTTTTAATCAACCAAGACTAGTTTTAGAGATGCAGTGGAGCAAACTGGTACAAGTTTGGGAGGGTTCCAAGGTACAATGAATTACACCTGATGATGTTCTCTTTCTATTTGTTTTTTGGATTTCTTCTCTTTTTTTTTATAACATCTTCATTTCGGATATTAATTTCAATTTTCTTTTGATTTTCTGCAACAGTCGCTACGTAACTTGAAAACCCTCGATCTCAGCTGTTCCCATTCCTTACAGAAATCACCGGACTTTTCACAAGTCCCAAATCTTGAAGAGTTGATATTGGAAGAGTGTTCTAGTTTGTCCGAGATTCACCCCTCCATTAGTCATCTTAAAAGACTTTCTTTGGTGGAACTTAAGTGGTGTGTCAAACTTATTTCTCTTCCAGGGGATTTCTACAAGTCAAAATCTGTTGAGACTCTTCTTCGTAATAGATGTTCAGAATTCAGAGAAGTGCATGAGAATATAGGGGAGATGATATCATTGAGAACACTTGAAGCAGAGGAAGCAGCCATAACAAAAGTACCACCTTCCATAGTAAGATTGAAGAATCTCACTCGTTTATCCATACCAGGTGTGAAATTAGCTGATGATGCAATCCCTAAGGATCTTGGGAGTCTAATTTCTTTACAAGTTTTGCATCTTTAAGGGAATAAACTTCATACCCCACCCAGCCTCAGTGGTCTTTCAAAGCTTGTAACATTGAGGTTAAGTGGATGCAGATCTCTTCGTACAATCCCTGATTTACCAACAACTTTGAAATTTTTGTATGTTTTTCAATGCCTTGCATTGGAAACAATGCCCAATTTTTCGAAAATGTTGAATATGAAAGAACTGGTTGTGAATGATTCACCCAAACTCACTGAGGTTCCAGGCTTGGATAAGTCATTAAGCTCCATGACATTGATTAATATGAAAAAGTGCACCAATCTCTCAGCTCATTTAAGGAAGAACATCCTATATCTCTCTCTCTCTCTCTCTCTCTCTCTCTCATTGCCTTCCTATTGTGCGTATACATGTATATATATGACACTTGTAATATATATGTAGGGATGGACTTCTTGCGGATTTGATGGAATTTTCCTTCATGGAAACTACGTTCCTGATTGGTTTGAGTTCGTCAACGAGGGCACTAAAGTCACTTTTAATATTCCCCCAAGTGATAGTCATAATTTTGAAGGGTTAACTTTATTTTGCTTGCACCGCTCATACATAAGCAGTCATCTTGCCATTATTGTTATAAATAATACCCAGCGTACTGAGTTGCGAGCTTACATAGGCAGAGAAGCATCTGATTACCACCCAAATGGAGATGATTCTCTTTTGCAGGGACAACTCTCGAACAATAAGCTCAATTTGCAAGATGGGGATAAAGTTGATATACTTTTTGCAAACCCATCCATTACAAAAAAGAGAACATGGGTTAATCTAGTATAGGACAAACCTATGAAGGAAAATATGCATGATTTGGACAAAGCTGGTTATGTTTTTGACACATCCAACTCGGTTTTCTGATGAGGGAGGACCAAGCCATGACGCATCTGATAATAATCATCTGTGTCTTGATTAAGTCACACCCAGATCGGTTCTATGGTGAAGCACGACCAAGGCGGTGATGCATCGTCGTCATCACATATCTGAGTCAGGTCATAACCACTTCATCAAACGCCTTTTCATTTTCCGCTTTATGGTTCAATAATGAAGACAAGTCCTTATTTCATACTTCTTTAGATTCCTATGATTTTTTCAATAAGTAGTTGTTTTGAATTTTGAAGAATTATTGCATCTAAAAAACGTTTCAACATTACAACAATCAATATAAGATATTCATCCAAATATTTCACAAATACTACTTGAATTCGCACAAATACTTGCCTTGCTTCCACCACATATTCCAGGAAATCAATGACAGTCTCAAGCTGCCGGTCAATATATAGTTTCTACTAAGTTTTCATTAATCTTGACTTGCCCTGACATGTTACAAGAAAATTGACTCTACATTTTAGTAGAAGATCTATTACCTTTCTACTACCTTTGAAGTCGATGAACTCGTTTGCACAATCAAAAAATAGTCCTGTTGGATTCTCCAAAACTACAGATGGAAGTTGTTTGTAACATCGTAGAGCTGTTCCTGTTAAGAACAAACCCCAGCCCATGTTGTGCCCTTCTGTTAACACCATCAAATTAAGATGTCACAAAGTTTTTAAAAAAAAAACATGAAATCATCAAATATAGCTTTGATATCTTTGTAGGATTTCAATTGAAAAAAAGAAAAAGGTCGTACCCAGTGCACAAGGCTCCCGCTTTACGCAGGGTCTGGGAGAGGTGAATGTCGGCTAGCCTTACCCCCATTTATGGAGAGGCTGCTCCCAAATCTCGAACCCGAGACCTACCGCTCATGGGCGAAGACACTTGCCATCGCACCAAGTGCGACCTCTCAATTGAAAAAAAAAAAAAAAAAAAAAAAAAAAAAAAAAAAAAAAAAGAGAGAGAGAGATCTTTGTTGGGTAACAAACTCTATCTGACTTACAAAGAGAATATCTATAATTACAACATAACGAGAAAAAACTCTTTGTTCAGCAAATCAGTGCAAATGTAGCTAAACCGCCAAAATTCAAAGATTGGAAGCTACGGTTTCACCATCACCATGTTCATCTCAAGAACAAAAATTACCTAACAGAGTAAAGCGTGATGAGAATAAAAGAAATGACAAAGTCAAGTAATCCTCCTCTTTCCCCCAAACTGTCTGCCTCTTGAATGCATGTCATCCCGGTTTTGATGACTCATTTTTTTAAGAAGCTTTTGTGCGGCTGCTTGGTTTTGAACAGGGACAACTTCAATTTTTGTGGAAGCCATAATACATCAGCATTAAATTACAAAGTAAAAAACGTAGAACAATTATAATAAATAAGTTAACTAAATGTGTTTCTTGTGTGATTCAAGTATAATTCCATTTTACATGATCGTCGACAAAACTTAGCAGAAATTTGGTTTTCCCTCCATTCAAATGATTCAAGTTTTATTCTGCCACCTTATACCAGCCCCATCTACAACTATATACACACCACTGGAAATAATTAGTGAACAAATCGAAGTGTAAAAACACCGGTCTCTTCTCGACCCCCTCCCCACAGCTAAAGGTCGTACCCAGTGCACAAGGCTCCCGCTTTACGCAGGGTCTGGGAGAGGTGAATGTCGGCTAGCCTTACCTCCATAAATGGAGAGGCTGCTCCCAAGTCTCGAACCCGAGACCTACCGCTTATGGGCGAAGGCACTTGCCATCGCACCAAGTGCGACCTCTCCCTCCCCACAGCTAGATGACATAAAATTAAGCTTAATACTACACAAAACCCAAATGCCGAATAGGATAATATTAAAATTTAATAACAAGATACAAGTTGAACACAAATGAAAATCCACCTTCTTTTGTCTTGAGTTCTTTCATCAAGGGAATCTGCCTTATGAGTGTTATCTGTATCACTTTTTTTTAAATTAAGCTTAATACTACACAAAATCCGGATGCAGCATAGGATAATAGTAAAATTTAATAACAAGCTACAATTGGACACGAATGAAAATCCACCTCTTTGGTCTTGAGTTCTTTCATCAAGGGAATCTGACGAGTGTTATCTGTCTCACTTTTTTTTTAATAAGATTTATCCTCTCATTTGCTTTCAATTGAAGGTTCCACTGTCTTCCAACTGGTCTAACTTCCGTAATTTTAGCAATAGGCTCACAGGTCACTACTCTTGGAGCTAACATCAGAGTAATCTGCCAATGATTGCATCTTGCCCATGAGATATGCATGCAATAGCAATAATGAGTGGTTTAACATTATGTTAAAAGACATAAACTAATATTATGAAATCAATAGCTCAGGAATACTGACATGAAAACTTGTCCTGCCCAGGAAACCGACTTTTAGCTGCCCCAACTTGCAACTTCTCAAATGGAGGGGGCCGTTACCATCACTTTCCTGTGAAATCCTTAAAGATGAACGTGAAAACTCCGAAAATTTTGTATTCATCTGCCATTCTTCTTAAAGTGATTGAACAACACCTCCCAACAGAGACACAACTTTAGGGCTCAAACATACTATTCCGTTACGTACAGTAACTTTACCTTCCAAACAGACCCGCCGATCAAAAAGTAGGACAAATAAAAGATGTTCAGTTAACTCAAAACGCGACCATTATCTATGCACCTGTTTTCCCTGAATCACTTAAGAAAGTGGGACTAGAGAGACCCATAAAACTTCTTGTGAAATTCATTTTGAGTTTCATGAAAAAGTACTAATATCGAGTGCATAATGGTGTTCCACATAATAATTGTCAAAATTACAAAATTTGTCAGGGTCTTCCAATGCAGTGTTGAGCTAATGTCACATATGGGATAAAAAATAAACGAAATTATTAATTTTCCTACCGGATGTGGATTCACTTCAAGATTGCATACACGAAGACGGAGCACACAGTGTTCGTCACTAAGTTCTACGAAAGTGTGAGTTTCCGTTGTTTTCCATAATCTAGCTCAATTTCGTACCAGTTTGAATACTAAACTGAACATATACAAAATCCAAAAAGTGAACAATCAAACAAATCTCTAGCTTATTAAATATAAAACACAAGCTGAGCATTGAGCAGGCATCAAGAAGCAGAAATACCTTAGTTCCAGGAACGACGTCGTCAGGGATTGCCGAGGGATGAGAGTACTCCACAGCTGTGGCCGTCGTCAGGGATCAAAAGCCGCCAACTACCCAAATTCCTCGAAAAATCCTCCATACTGCTTTTGGCAACGTCCCTTACCCAAGCCATTTGATAACAAAACACAAAGGAAAGACCAAATTTTTCTTTCTCTTTATCTATTTTCTCAGCAACCAAACAGAGGACAAGAAAAATTAGCGAGAAATACAGAGAGGTGTGATTTACCTGGAGAACTTTGGGGCCGAGGAGGTGAGAGGACCTTAGGAGCGTATGCGGGTCGGGCATGGACCTGGCGGAGATGGATTTAAGGTTCATGTTGGTGAGTTCGGCTTCCACTGAGTTCACTACCGTACGCGTGTTGTCGGACAAGGCGGGTTGGATCAGGATCTTCTCCTCCACTTGTTCGAGGTCGCCGAAGCACCATCCTCTGGTTCTTAGGCTTTCGACTGCGGCGCCGGAACTCCCCTCCATATTTTTGGTGCCAGTTTGCCGCGTAGTTTGATTTTGGGGGGTGAAAACGTCAAATGCACGGTACACTCCCAGACTCCCAAATAGGCCAGGAAACGGCGTCGTAGGTGGGTCTTCTTTTCTTTCTTTTTGCCTTTTTTTTGGTCAAACGAATATCTTAGGGGTATTGGTTCCTCTTTTGTGAGAATGAGGGCCAATCGACCAAAATTATTGTCTATTGGTAGTTTTCTTCATTTATAAATGAGAGGTTTTACTATTTAGTATTACAGTTTAGTGGTATTCATCTTCGCTGATAAGTGAAAGGTCTTAAGTTCGATGTTCACCAAAAGCGAATTTAAACCACATTATAACTAGTTCATTGTGAGGCCAAGTCCACCGCACCCCCTCCCCTTAGTATAATACTTAACGAAAACTGACCGCACAATCACGAGATCCTGAAATCCCCAATAAAAGGATACAAAGAGGATCATTTTCCATTGCATTCTGTGCCTAAATCAAATCACTAACTTGAACCATGCGGAACTGTGCGTTTTTCTTATTTGGATTAGTAGGGTTTGTATTATTGTTTTTCAAATTTGATTTTGTGTGATTTCATTTTGATAGATATTTCAGAATTTCAGAATTTCAGAATCCGCTGATTTACAGAGGTTTGATTACAGGTACACTACAAATTACCTCACTTTTCTACCAAGAGTCTGCTGCTTTTTCCAAAAGGAAAAGATTTGCTTGGTTTGATCTCTTATTTGGATTGTGTAGATTTGGTTTGATCTCTTAATTTGTGAGGTGCAAATTTTATGTTCCCTAGAAGCTGGTAATGATTGATAACCATGGCAGAGAGAGACGAGGTTGGATTGAACAAACTGCAGTTCACAATCAAGATTCCAATGTCCTTAGGTTTAACAGCTGTCTTAGCGAAAAGCTCATCAATGGCACCAAACATCACAGCCTCGGCTTCTTTTCTAGCTTCTTTCATTGACGGATTTGGAGGAATGTTGAGAACTGCCTCGGGAAGGTAAGTCGAGTCACCAAGGCCGGATCTCTCAAGGATCCTACGCTGGAACTGAAGATTGTCGTCTGTAAATGTACCAGTCATCTGAGACTGTTCCATGAAAATCTTTTTCGTGCATTTTCGAGATTCTTCTGGCTTGTAGCAGGAAAAGTTGACAAGGTACACCGGCGAGGGCAAAGTACAATGTGGATATGAATACAAGGAGAGTCGAGCAGATAATCACTGAAATCAGGTTGTACTGGAGATGCTCCCAAAGATCATAAAGATCCTTGAGAGAAAATGTTGAAATCTGGGCAGCGATAACGACAACAAGAGGGGAAAGTCACACAAACTTACCGCCAACAAAGTAATCCCAGATCAGAATTTACTACAGAAATTCTTTTTTTTCAGAACAGATTACTAGAACTAATCGAAGATTAACGAAAACCACACAAACCCCATATGCAGATTTACATCAAGCATTGAACTTTTTCAAAGATTAACGATAAACACACAAAACCCAGATGCAGATTTACATCAAGCATTAAGCTTTTCAAAGATTCGAATCAAATTTCACAGCAAAAAAGCAAAAACCATCCACAGTGAGGCAAAACCCAGATGAAAAAACTCACCTCTGATCGTCGGATCCCACCACCAGATCTCAGAATGCCACCACAGAAGCCAAACAGAAATTGGGGGGGGGGGGGAGAGAGAGAGAGAGAGAAATTTGACAGAGTCAGAGAGGAGAACGTGTAGGTCCAAACGGTAAGAAACAAGAAACAAATTGGAAAAATGTTAATTGGGGATTAGACTATAATTAGGGAGTGCGAGTGGAGAGACAGGTGAGGTGTGTTGTGTATTACTAATTAATTTAAGGTTTAAATAAAGAGGTGGTGCGGAGGAGGAGAAGCCATGAAAGCGGCAACTTTCAACATCTTCATCATCTTCTTATCAAGTTTTTCTATTTTAATTTCTCTCCGTTGGATTGGTTTGGATTTTTTTGATTGATTTTCTTAACCCAAAGAAATTTCCGTAATTTGTCGTGTTGTGTGTTGGAAGAGTCCTTCTTGGATTTTGATTTCTAATTTTCTAATTTGTGTCTTATTTGCTTTGAATTACTAATGTGAAATGTAACTGAATATGTTTCTTATCAATTTGAAGTGTTATATGATGTTATTGTTTACTTATATTATAACTTTGGTGTTTATAAATTATATGTGACGGTATAATATTCACTTTGAAATCAGAATTGTTATGAACAATTTAGTAGTAAAAATATGTAAGCATGCATAAACACTTGAAACTCATGAACCATGTTTCACATTTTGTGAATAGGTTTATTCCCTACCCAAATGACGGATAAAAATGATGCAATCGAAAAGGATATGGGGCTAGGTCATATAATGAGCAAAACACAATATTATATATTGTCGTCGTCATATATGTGAGTTAAACTTAAAAATTTTTACTTACAAGTGAAGAAAAAAAATCATTAAATCGTAGTATTAGTTGGTATCATAACCGTATGTTTTTGGGAAATCACATTGCACCAGCAGTCGTGAGGCGTCGAGTACAAAGCCCTTTACAGGATATTAAATTTCATTCGACTATGTCAAGTTGTTTACTTCGCTTTGTTCATTCTTTTCATCTTAATTAGTATAAAGGCTGATGAGTCGGTCACATGGATACACCTCCCTGTCTTTGTCTCTCTGTCTCCCTCTCCATCTCTCTCATGCCGCATGGCATTACTGGAAGATTAAGTTGTCATTGGGACTCACGTGCGAAGTTGTTCTTTTATTTTCATTCGTGGACAATAATTTATATGACACGAGTATACTTTCATAATTTCATAAACGCTTTGTGCTAATGAAATATGTGTAAAATTTTTGTTCACACATCTTTATTTGACACAGAACGCTAAGTGATTGCTGACACTTATCAAGTAAGTTGTTCTCCCATCCATGAGCTACCTAGGAGGGCATTGATGATTTATAGTCTAAGTGTAAATGCAATCAGAAAGTTCTAAATTTGTTCGTTTATAAATGCTTTCCAAAACTACTTTGATTTTATGATTATATTCATATCCTTTGTCAGCGGTTGAAATGGAAATGTGACCAACTTGGTTGGCTTAGGTTGGCAATGGCATTTTGGCAAACCTTGCAGTTGCACATGGCCTTAGGCATTAAGCACAGGTATGTCTGCTTGTGCCTTTTCCAATTGTCAAAAGTCCAAAGGTCACATTTTTGCCTCATAGGGCTCATTGTTCGAGACTAACGTTATTGTGGTGGTCTCTCAAATCAATTACGCATTATTATATGTTTTAACTTTTTCATGTGACAATGTATGATCAACTTGATAATATGTCATCTTTGTTGCGTGAAAGTCCTTTTCTTATGGTTCGGGCACCACAAATCGTTTTGAGATTTGCCAGAAGATATGAAAGTTGAAGCTGTAAATTGTAAACATAATAATTCACAATTCAAAGGAAAAGTTAGGACTATATGAATATGTTCATTCAATAGAAGCCATCAATGGGAAGATGTTACAAAGGGAGAATCCGCTAAGGATTCTATGCTTAGGATATGAGTACTTGTATCTCAAGTCACTTGTATTCTTATAAATCAAGTAACCTTACTTGTATCTCAAGTTATAACCTTATAATTCTACGTATCAGATCATAGTGCAAACTCTTTTAGTACCTTGTTAGCCGAAAATAAACTCTTACAGTGCGTGTAGGGAAAAATGATCGACAGGGAGAGTTTGTCGAAGAACGCGTTCAATATGCTAGTCCAATGTGAACTCTTCCAGCCCTATCAGTACTTCATTCCTCTTCGATGCAGATCAACCCCAATACAAATTCAAAGGTAGAAGTCAGTTCAAAATGCAAAATAAAAGCATAATAACAATCAATTTTCAAAAGTATAAGAACAGCCATAATTTATAACCAAATTGGAGCAAATAGTAAGAAGATAACTAGTGATTCTAATAACTATTGAGCTTTGAGGTTACTGCAACATACAAATATAAAGCTCCAACTCCGGCCTGGATCGTTGTAACGAGCAAGCGAACAACCCTCCTTTGGTTTGATAACATCTCTGATCAGACTAGCGCGCAGTGCTTTCTCCTTCTCACGAACAATATCTTTGGTAGGCTTCCCACCGAACTTCACAACTGCAGCAATCCCTTCTTCCACTTTTTCAGGCTAATTGTTTCTTGATTGGGATCTGGTAAGCTGTGCAGAGATGTTTTCTTTTATTAGCTGCTCATATGGAATGAAAGTACAACTTCATCGCATATGAATGTAATCGTGGTTTTAGAATGAAAAAAACTGGAAACGAATTCACCTGCTTATGTCCTTCTCCAGTGGAAGACATATTTTGATGGATACTTTGGAAAGTTTTGCATCAGATGCCTCAGTGAAGACGGAGTAGTCATCGGTATCTTCTCCAGTTTCGAGTTCTTTCCAAAGATGTACCTAAACAGATTCCATCATCCAAATCCTACTAAGTGAAGAAGCACAAGAAAAGAAAAACATGATTGGCTAGGGATAACGCTCACCCAGTAACATCACCGAAACCAGCTGACCCGGACAGCTTGTCTGCTGATCCTCCTACCACTACATAAGGTGCATACTTTCTTACCTGTGGAATCAAGACATGCATGGTAATTCAATCCTAGGCACCAAATGTTGCTTTAAGTTTTTACGAATACAACAAGACTCATTCGTGGAAAAGCAAACACACCTCATAGTTTGCAGTTCTTTTTAGTATATCATATTTGGGTGTTTCCAAGTCTGGAGTTTTGTAAATCCTCAGCTGCAGAGGTTTTACGTATAAAAAGGGTAAGAATATCTACAAATGTTCAAGGTTTAAGGTTTTTGTAAGTGAATGATGAGACTGCAGTACCTGCTTGAATACATCCAACAAACCTTCTAAAGAAAAGTAGTCATTCTTCTTTACAGAATCCCAGAAGTCCTACACATTAAAATTGTTATAGATAGTACCAATTCGTCTCTGGACAAGACGTTTGTTCTTTATTGCATTTTCGAGATTACCAAATCAATACAACATTAGACAGGGGAGTTCCTACCACATGGCTGCAGAACTTCCCGGTCTCAGGGTTGATGCCCATGACAGAGGTTCCTGTAAAGATCGGTTCTGGTTTCCAGGGTAGAGGGATGAACTTCATAACCATAGTCCACCTTGTAGTGATTTCATATGGTCCTGTCTGTAGCAACTTTGTCAGTAAAACCAGGCACAGTCCACATAAAATTGTGGCATTATTCAAGTGTGATCAACACGAATGCTTAATTGCAAAATTCAACTGTACCAATTCAATGAAGGTATTGTTTCTCTAATTCAAATAGTTATTTGGCCTGCCCCAACAAAGCCAACAAAAAAAAATGATAAAATTAAAATGCTAGTTACACCATTTCATTAGTTTTTTTGATAAAGCGATATTCTAATACACACTAATTATGTGGAAGAGAATTCGAACTTAGGTATAAACAAGCAAACATATTGTTGTGACCAACTAAGCAAGCAAAAACTGTTACCTGTTTGACCCAGTGCAACTGAAACTTAGGCATGAAGACAATCTTCAAGAAGGCTATGTTCAACAAGTACCCAGTTATAGTGTCATGCTTGGTGATTGGGTCCCTGAACTTCACACGCTCATCATACGCTGTCCGATCAATTCCATGATCATCAAAAAGATGAACCAGATCCTTGTACAAAAACCCTACTAACCATTCCACGTCAAACGTCGATTTTGGCGGGCTTTGGTCCACTAAGCTTATCCTAATAGCCCATTTGGAGTTTTGGGCTAAGTGTTTGAGTTCCAAAGATTAGGGCGTGGGCAGGGCAGTAGTTTGGACTTAGTGGTTATCAGCCGCCGGAAACTGACACACGCGGCGGGGATTAATGGCCGGAAGATTTGGTCTGAAAGTTGTGTGCTGATCATTCTGTGGCTGAGCTGCTAAGGTTCTGGTGGTTGTGTTAGTTCTGGTCGAATGCAGGACTCTGGTTTTGGCATTTCAAATCTTAGCCAAAAATTGATTGGTTGGTATTGAGTTTTGAAACGTGTCATCCACCTTACCATTCAGAATCCCGGATGGATGTGTTGGCCGTCTGATCTTTAGTTATAGGACCCATCTAAAATGAATGGCCGCCAATGCCTTTATGTGGCAACATATGGACAGTAGAATTCCATTAGTGTATAAATTATGTTAATGGGGTTTCCTAAATGAAGATGACGTTATATGGTAGTAATATACTTGGTTAATCATGTAGTGTTATGTCAAAATTAATACCAACGTAGATAAGTTGTATGTCGGGGTGGCCACAAAGGTACAAGGTTTTGTTCATAATCTATGGTTATACTCTATATATTCCAAAGCATTTGAGCAAAAGAGGGAGGGTCAAGGCTGTTGAGAATAATCTCACATTGATGGGAGGAGAGAACTTGCATGAACTTATAAGTAAATTGGGATACTCCTCATATTGTCAATTTTTACGGTAGAAACCTCAACTTTCGTCATGGTATCAGTGCTAGGTTTGTCACAACTTTTGAAGCCTAATGCCCACATGGGCTCTACGTCACTCTGTTTGTGTTGTTCACTATGTTAGGCGTGTTGAGAGTAAATTTCACATTAATGGGAGGAGGGACCTTGCATGAACTTATAAGTAAATTGCGCTACTCCCCATATTGCCAATTAATTTTATGGCGAACCTCAACTTTCTTCAAAGACATCCTTTGATCTATGACTAGCTCCATCACTAAATGTTAAAATACATAACAGTGCATGTATGATTTGAAATACAGTTACAGTGTTGTTTTAGATGCTGCATATGTGGTATAAGTGCATGCATGCAAAAATGTTCCTAAATTAAGCTGGACCACGTTAATGGTATATAACTATATATAGTGGGCATATTTCACATGCATGCAGTGGAAAAACACACCTTTGAAGCACAACTCCACACTCTCACCACGCGACGAATTGTGGAGAAACAAGCCCAGCAAACTTCTTCACTCTATATATATGGCGACATACAAAGCTCACTTATTCATATCGAATCCAAACTTCAAAAACCAAACTCCAAATTTGCTCTTGTTCTTTCTTTGATTTCAAATACAGTCCAAACTAGAGCAAAAAAATATATGTTTCCCCTTTCAAAATTGATGATAAGTGCCTCGTGGTGCAAGAAGCATGGAAATGACCACGACGATGGTGACGACGGATACGATTATGCCCTGGCAGCATGCATGGAAGCTGTCGGCAATGATGATGATTTGAATTATGGCTATGCTATAGCAGCATCTATGGAAGGTGACGATGACGATGATGATGATGGTGGCTATGATTATGCACCTGTTGCATAAGAAATAACTAGTACTAGTTTTCTTTTTCATGTTTTAATGCAGGTTAATTAGCTCTGATGAATTGAGGAATTATAATGTGCTAGTAGGATTGCTCCATCCTTTCGAATTTTTTTGTTAAGGGTCGAACTATTTACGATGTACGTCCAATTTAAGCCAATCAGTTGTTGTCTCTGATGACATTAATATATGGTTAAATGGACCAATATTGTGTATGGTTAACTTGTTATTATTAGGATATACAGTATCACAATATATATAGAGAGGAAGATAATGGAATTCTTAGATACTAATTAGTGGTCATGGGAGCGCAAATATTTGTCAGTTTGTCGAAAATACGGTTTGATACACAAAATTTCACAATACAATTGGTTTGAAATTTGAAAAAAAAAAAATTCAACTAATTATATTATAACACTTGGTGTATCGAACTGTATTTCTGATACACTGAGAAATTTCTCCTAAAAATGGGCACATTAAGAGTTTTATAAGCACGTGGTACTAATTAATAAGTTATTCCGGAAGGATTAAACCCCTTTCAAAATAAAATTATGAAGAAGAAATAAAGTAGCCACTTACTGGCAAAAGGCAAGGAGAAAACAAAAGGTGGAATATTGGATTGGGATGTGAGTGGAGTATATGATGACCTAAGAAATAATTTAACCATTATTTAAAGTTGACAAAATTTTAGTGTTTATCGAATAAAATGGTTTGTTTATTACTACACAGTTTCAGATTTAGTTGACTTTTAATATACTTTATGTTTAAAGAATGACCTTAAAAATAATAAGTTTAATTAAGTCATGTTAATTTAGAACATTGTGGAATGAGAAACAAAATAAAAAAGATAGAGGAAATTTAAATGTGAAAGTTGCTAGCATGCGTTCGTAAGACTATCTCCAACCCTTGAGTTAAAATCTAAAATTTTTAGTCCAAAAAATTTAGGTTTTAATACAGAAACAACTTTTCTGCTCAACCCGTCTAGGTTAAATTTTTACCCCAGATGATTAAAAAATGAATTTAAGCTATTTTTTAAAAATAACTTTAAAAAAATTATGTGGACTATCATAAATTAATTTTATGAATATTTTAACTTAAAAATATTTAAATTCCAATAAACATTGAAAAAACATTAAACTGACACATGAAACACTATGGAAGAATATGAAACACATGATAGAGATGTATAAACACAAAACACATGAACAAACACATGGTTTTGGAAGATAGTAGAAAGAAAAATCGAAAGAATTGTAGGCAAAAAGTGAATTTTGTGGGGATGTTTGAACAAATACATATATATATTTATAGAGTGTTTTGGTGAATTTTGAGTTAAATAATATTTTTAAATTATTTAGCCGTTGGATTTAAATTAAATTATCTTTCTTTTCATTGTTAGATTTGATCATATTCGATCATAGCAGTTGAATCCTCTGTTGCTCTCGAATATTTCGTTCCTTATTTCACAAAATATTCACCAAACAGATCCTGATTTTCGTTTTTTAAGGGATTTTGTTTGCGCTCTCCGTTTTGAGGGAAGTTGTGTTCCTCTGTAAAGCTAGCTGTAGAACTAGGGTTCTGGGAATTTTGTGGAAAGTCATAAAATTCGTTTCTAGGGGTCTTAAACTTGCAATTGGCGGGCCAAAACTTCATAGTATTTGTTTCTTTTGCCGTTTGGGATTCAGGAGTTGTCGCTGGATTTCTGGCGAATATGTAGCGCAGTTTGGGAGCGGCTGTCTTCAGATCATTGTGAAACAAATTTTATTGAACTCAGGTACATTTTATAATAGCTGTATTTAAGTTTTTATTTTGGATTTGTAGTGAGTTGCAGTGCTTTGTCAAGGCTTTCGTGCTTAAAAGGGCATTTTGCGTTTTGCTACCTCAGTTCATCAATCTCAGATTTGGCAGCAATTGGAACACTACTGTTATTTTTGGGGTATGTTATATGTCCTTCCAATTTATTTTTTATTTTTTATTTTTTTTTATACTGTTAGTGGAGGAACCATCTGTTGGGTGAAGTGGTAGGTCTAAAAATGGATATCATCCAGTGGAAGAACCCATATGTGGTGTTTATTTTTAGACAAGATGGGAAGATGTGAACAGTTGGAGGTCCATACCATTTTCCAAGTTCTTTATTAATGTGAATGTTTATGTTATTCTGATTCGGAAGTTAAGTGAATAAATCGTTTTCGAATTTGTAAACAAATAATTGCTTACAAAATAATGAACTCTGTTAAACAAAAATAATTGCTTACAGTAGAGAATAACTATAAACATTATTGAAGCATATATTTAAATATTTTTAATTTATATAAATCGATAGGTTGCTATTGCATTCTGTGCCTAAATCAAATCACTAACTTGAACCAGGCTCCTTATCTGGGAACTGTGCGTTTTTCTTATTTGAATTGGTAGGGTTTGTATTTTTGTTTTTCAAATTTGATGTTGTGTGATTTCATTTTGATAGATATTTCAGAATTTCCGAAAGCAGGTGCGGTTTGATCAATTAAGGCCAACCTGATTTACAGAGGTCTGATTACAGGTACACTACAAATTACCTCACTTTTCTACCAAGAGTCTGCTGCTTTTTCCAAAAGGAAAAGATTAGCTTGGTTTGATCTCTTATTTGAATTGTGTAGATTTGGTTTGATCTCTTAATTTTTGGCATATTGAAAAACTTCTCATAAAAGTGGGCAAATTAAGAGCATTATAAGCAAGTGTTGCTAATTAATAAGTTATTCTGAAAGGATTAAACCCCAATTAATAAGAAAATTAAGAAGAAATAAAGTAGCCACTTACTAGCAAAGGCAAGGAGAAAGCAAAAGGTGGAATATTGGATTGGGATGTAAGTGGAGGACACGTAGGCGTTCTTGTACATATCTGAGTGCTTTGGCATTGATCCATCCACCTTTTCCTTGCCCTACCAGTCATGTGCCAAAACTATCACTCTAACCTACTTTCTCCACCTTTAATATTTCTACATGAAGACCGATCTGGTTCTACCGTTCTACTTTCAGCGTTGAATATGATCAACCGCTTATATTTATTTTAAGAGTACTTTCAAACAATTCATAGAATGTCAATATCTTCTTGCAAGTATCAACTGTTAAGTTTCTACTGTTTTACTTTCAATCTTAGACGTCCAGTGATTAGATGTTTCTACTGTTCTACTTTCAATCTTAGACGGCCAGTGGTCAGATTGTGGCGTCGTGGTGTTTCACTGGAAACGTCCTTTCCTTAATTTTTTTTTTTTTTTTCAAAAGGCAACTCCTGCTTTGCTTTTCCACTTTGTTTTTTACTTCAAAAAGCAGCTCTGCTTTTCCACTTTGTTTTTATTTTCCACTGTCCTATTATGTGTCGGTACACTTTTGTCTGCCTAGGGCCTAGACGTAAGACGCTTTACTTTTAATAAGAATTAGTTCAATCATTGATTAACGTTTATTAATTTCAGATTTTACAAGAATAATATGGTTTGTCCATTTATTATAAGAAA
Organism: Malus orientalis; assembly: GCA_033883245.1. Taxonomy (NCBI): domain Eukaryota; kingdom Viridiplantae; phylum Streptophyta; class Magnoliopsida; order Rosales; family Rosaceae; genus Malus; species Malus orientalis. Next base: position 98,935 of record CM066509.1, read on the forward strand.
ATGCTAAGAAGACTAGCTAAAAAATGAGATTTTTTATGAACTCTCCGTCATCTTATGTTTTTAGCACAATATTTGATATTGTTGACATGAAAATTTTGCAAAAAACATGAGGTGGTGGAGAATTTCTAGAAAGTCTCACTTTGAAGAGTCTTCTTAGTATTTCTCTTTACTTTATTATATAATATTTAGATTATTGAATTTGGTTGAGCTTTTGCATAATTGATATTTAAAGAGTAATATAAAAAATAAAAGATTTAAATTATGACATTGCAAAATAAAAAACAAAATAAAACATAGAGCGAAAAAATTTGAATGAGAATGTGACTAACATTGGTTGGGAATTAATGTAAGAGGAAATATAATGAGGTAGATCTTTATTGTTTCTACCCTCATATTCTTGAAAAGTAAAAACAAGCCTTCTCTTTAACGTGAATAAAACATCTTTTAGAGTTTCCAAGAATCTTTTGGATAGTCTTATTTCCTCTTTTCCTCTCTTTTTCCCTGCAACTTCTCGCCCAGCTGTATGTTGTTTCTCAAGTCATTATATTATAAACTGTTTTTGTAGATTGAAGGATCTTGACTTGGGTTTAGGTGTTTCGGTATCATCGGTTTGGCAACACAAACACTGCCATATTTTTCAGTTGTAATTTGAACCACTGCAGTGCCATACGGTGGATATCGCCATGACTGTTGGAATATAAGTGTGTGTGCTGTGTTTTTCTTAATGTTTCTAAGTTTAAATGTGAGCCATTGGATTATAGACCAATTGGACACCTGAGATGTAATCTTAGTTTTAGTTTTGCATATTGCCACTTGTATCTATCTTATAGGATAGATTACATGAAGGGTTGTGATTGGTTTTTGTGAATTCTCTTCTCTTCGGGTATATCCTTGCACATGTCTTGTGTGCAGATAATGAATGAAAGAAAAGCTTTGTTAAGTTCTGCTTCTTTGAACGTTCTAGCTGCATTCATCTGAGTAGGAAGAAATCATTCATTTACTTCTTGATTTCATTTCTACAAAACAGGGTCATATTCCTGATTCTAACATGGCCTCAGAGCCAGGTTCAATCGCTTAATCTGGGAGATTGAATCTGTGAAGAGATCTGTGTCTAACATGGCAGGATCTGGAGGAGGTGAGCTGAGAGCGCCGATCTTCACCGGCGAGAATTATGAATTCTGGAGTATAAGGATGAAGATCATTTTTAAGTCTTATGGACTATGGGAATTTGTGGAAAAAGGAATCGAGAGCTCAGATTCGAAGGGAGCTGACTCAGATCTGAAGATGAAGGAGAAAGAGGATCGAGTGACGCTACATTTCTCACGGAGAAGCTCATGAAAGATGCCAAGGCGCTTGGGCTGATTCAGGGAGCAGTCTCGGATGAAATTTTTCCTCGGATTTCACACGAAGAAACTTCTAAGGGAGCCTGGGATATTCTGATGCAAGAATTTCATGGAGACAAACAGGTTAGAAGTGTTAAACTACAAGGTCTTCGTAGAGAATTTGAGTATACCAGAATGAGAGATGATGAATCAATTTCTGTTTATCTTACAAAATTATTCGATCTGATAAATCAAATGAGAAGTTATGGAGAAGAGTTATCTAGAGAGAGGATTGTGCAAAAATTATTAATTAGCTTACCTTCTGCGTATGATTCTATATGCTTTGTGATTGAACACTCAAGGGATATAGATGTGATTGAGGTTCAAGAGGTAGTTGCCTCACTGAAAAGTTTTGCACAGAGGTTGGAGAGACATAATGAGAACAAGACTGAGAGAGCATTTGCGAGTCTAAGTGTGAATCTCAAGTCTGTCAATTCTCATGGAAATCAAGGAAATAGATACCAAAAGAATTGGAAGCCAAAATACAAAAATTGGAATCAAAAGCCTGTCTATCAATCTGGAAAGCAAATTGTAGCTGCAGAAGGGGGAAGAAATCCTTGCAAGCACTGTGATAAGTACCATTATGGAGAGTGTTTTCTTAAAGGCAAGCCTAAGTGTCACTGTTGTGGAAAAATTGGTCACATTGCAAGAGATTGTAATACTAAGAAAAATGCTCAAGGTGTTCAGCAACTAAACTTTGCAGCTCAGGTTCCTTCTACAACTACTATGTTCTATGTAAGTAATGCGGTTGACAAGAAGACTATTGAAGATGTATGGTATGTGGATAGTGGTTGTAGTAACGACATGACTGGTAGAGAAGATGTACTGATTGATATTGACAGAAGCATAACTGCCAAGGTAGAAATGGGAACTGGACAGTTGGTTGATGTTATTGGAAAAGGAAGCTTGGTAGTGGATACAAAGATGGGAAGGAGATATATACATGAAGTAATGCTTGTCTCAGGTCTCAAAGAGAATCTATTAAGTGTAGGGCAGATGATGGAGCACGGGTATTTTCTTATTTTTGGAAATAACAAAGCAGAAATTTATGATGATAGCTCTCTTTCAAATTTGGTTGCTAAAGTGCCAATGAGAGGAAACCGAAGTTTTCCTTTGAAATTCCAAACAGATTTGCATCTTGCATTAAAAGCAAGTGTAAATGAGTCAACACTGATCTGGCATAGAAGAATGGGGCATCTAAATGTTAACAGTCTGAAGCTACTACAGGAGAAAGAAATGGTACTTGGATTGCCAGAAATCAAGACCACTAATAATGTGTGTGAGGGGTGCACTCTTGGGAAACATTGCAGAGACTCTTTTCAAAGGGAGACAACAAGTAGAGCTACTGTTCCATTGGAGTTGGTACACACAGATGTGTGTGGACCAATGCAAACCATTACCAAAGCTGGAAATCGGTACTTTCTTACCTTCATAGATGATTGTACTCGGATGTGTTGGGTCTATTTTTTGAGATACAAATCAGATGTATTCAATGTGTTTAAGAAGTTCAAGGCCACTGTTGAATTGCAAAGTGGATATAAGTTGAAAAAGCTGAGAAGTGATCGAGGGGGTGAATACACATCTATTGAGTTTAATAGATTCTGTGAAGAAGTGGGAATGGAAAGACAACTTACTGTGGCATACTCACCACAGCAGAATGGAGTAGCTGAAAGGAAGAACAGAACTATTGTAGAGATGGCTAGATGTATGATGGTTGAAAAGAATATACCACTGGAGTTTTGGGCTGAGGCAGTCAACACTGCAATGTATGTTCTAAATAGGTGTCCAACTAAGGCATTAGATAAGAAAACTCCATTTGAGGCTTATAGTGGAAGAAAGCCAGGAATCAAACATCTAAAAGTGTTTGGTTCTCTGTGCTATGCACATATTCCAGAGCAGCAGAGACAAAAGCTTGATTTAACTAGTACAAAATGTGTGTTTCTGGGATATGGAAGTTGTGAGAAAGGCTACAAGCTTTACAATATTGACTCTGGAAAAGTCATTATTTCCAGAGATGTTGTGTTCAATGAGGAAGCTTGTTGGGACTGGAATGCACAAAAGGAGTGTAGTCTTAAAATACCAATTACTGACTCTCTCACTGAGAAAGGACATGAGACTGAAGGAACAAGGTTGATTCAAGCTGAGATCTCTGAAAATGATGTTGAAATACCAGAAGAGAGTGAAGAAATACAAGTTAGATCTGATTCAGGTCCACAGGATGTTGATCACACACCTCTGAAATATAAAAGTATTGCAGAAGTGTATGAAAGATGTAATCTGTGTATACTTGAACCTGAAACATTTGAAGAAGCTGTTAAGGATGAAGCATGGCAGAAAGCAATGGAGAGTGAAATTGCAATGATAGAAAAGAATAATACCTGGGAGCTAGTTGATAGACCATCTGATAAACCAGTAATTGGTGTCAAATGGGTTTATAAACTTAAGCTGAACCTTGATGGCTCGGTTCAGAAAAACAAAGCAAGACTTGTTGCAAAGGGATACTCTCAAAAGCCTGGTATAGACTTCAATGAGACTTTTGCACCGGTTGCTAGGCTTGATACAATAAGGACTTTGGTTGCTTTGGCTGCACAGAAAGGGTGGAAACTTTATCAGTTAGATGTGAAGTCAACATTTTTAAATGGAGTCTTGCAGGAAGAGGTTTATGTTGATCAACCCCTTGGGTTTGTGATTAAAAACAAGGAAGATGGGGTGTACAAACTCAAGAAGGCACTTTATGGTCTTAAGCAAGCTCCAAGAGCTTGGTATGAAGAAATCAATTCCTATTTCACCAAGGCAGGTTTTCAAAGAAGTCCTAGTGAAGCAACTTTATATGTGAAGATTACTAAAGGTGGAATACTTATTGTTTCACTGTATGTGGATGATATAATCTACACTGGGAATTCTAAAGAATTGTTGATGGAGTTCAAAACTGCAATGATGAGACAATATGAAATGACTGACCTTGGTTTGTTGCATCATTTCTTGGGTCTTGGTGTGATACAAATTGATAATTACATTTTCTTGCATCAGAAGAAATATGCAAAGACACTGTTAGACAAGTTTGGTTTCAAAGATTGTAAACCTGTGGCTACTCCTCTGGCTGTGAATGATAAACTGTCTAAGATGGATGGTAGTGAACAAGCTGATGAGAGTCTATATAGGCAGATTGTTGGAAGCCTATTATACTTGACTGCAACAAGGCCAGATATCATGTTTGCAGCAAGCTTGTTGGCAAGATTCATGCATGGTCCTACTAGAAAACATATGGGAACAGCTAAGAGGGTGCTGAGATACATTCAAGGCACGCTTGATTATGGTATAGCATATGAGAAAGGAAATGAAGCAATGCTTATAGGCTACTGTGACAGTGATTGGTCAGGTAGTGAGGATGACATGAAGAGCACATCTGGATATGCATTTAATCTTGGTTCAGGAGTGTTTTCGTGGGCATCAGTCAAGCAAAGTAATGTTGCATTATCTACTGCAGAAGCTGAATATGTTAGTGCAGCAGAGGCCACAACACAAGCAATTTGGTTGAGATTTGTTCTCTCAGATTTTGGTGAAGAACAGGTTGAGCCAACTACAATCTTATGTGACAATACATCTGTTATTGCCATAACCAAAAATCCTGTGCATCATCATAAGACAAGACATATAAACAGGAGGTTTCATTTCATTCGTGATGCACTGCAAGATGGAGAAATTGACTTACTGTACTGCAAAACAGAGGAACAGGTTGCAGATATTTTCACTAAGGCTTTGTCCAGAGATCGGTTTGAATTTCTGAGACAGAAGCTTGGAGTAATTTCAGCACAACACTTAGAAGGGAGTGTTGGAATATAAGTGTGTGTGCTGTGTTTTTCTTAATGTTTCTAAGTTTAAATGTGAGCCATTGGATTATAGACCAATTGGACACCTGAGATGTAATCTTAGTTTTAGTTTTGCATATTGCCACTTGTATCTATCTTATAGGATAGATTACGTGAAGGGTTGTGATTGGTTTTTGTGAATTCTCTTCTCTTCGGGTATATCCTTGCACATGTCTTGTGTGCAGATAATGAATGAAAGAAAAGCTTTGTTAAGTTCTGCTTCTTTGAACGTTCTAGCTGCATTCATCTGAGTAGGAAGAAATCATTCATTTACTTCTTGATTTCATTTCTACAAAACAGGGTCATATTCCTGATTCTAACAATGACAGCCCACAGAGCTTCCTTTTCATCATCCTCCTCAAAACTTTGGAAGCACGACGTGTTCTTGAGCTTTAGAGGCGAAGACACACGTAAGGGCTTCACGGGCCATCTCCATCAAGCATTGGAAGGAAAGGGCTACAAGACCTTTATTGATGAGGACGATCTGAAAAGAGGGGAAGAAATAAAGCCCGAACTGTTGCGAGCTATCGAAGAGTCAAGGATCTCTATCATTGTCTTCTCAAAGAGGTACGTGGATTCGAGTTGGTGTCTCGACGAGCTGGTGAAGATCATGGAGTGCAGATCCGAACTGAAGCAACATGTTTTGCCAATATTCTATGATGTTGAAGCTTCAGACATCAGGAAGCAGGAAGGTAGTTTAGCCCCAATGTTTCAGAAGCACGAAGAGAACATCCGTAAAGAAGAAGATGACAAAAAAACGGGAAGCTAAGAGAAAAAGGGTAAAGCAATGGAAAGAGGCTCTTACTGAAGCTGCAAACTTGTCTGGTCACGATCTTAAAAACACTGAGAACGGGTAACCATTTATTTTATTCAACTTTAATTATTTAACTGAAAAATTTAGCTTTCCTCCTTAGAACGCCTTTTTCTTTGCCTTTAACCCATCATATATATTTTTCCAGACTGCACGTCCTATTTGTGTCTCTTCCTCTCCACTTAACTCTACAATTAACACTGTTAATTATTATATGTAACTAATTAAAAAAAACAAGGAATTGAAGTAAATAAACACGAACACCCGACAACCACACCCAAACACCGAAAACCCATCCTCTATCGCATTATTACCTTCCCCTTCACTTTCACTTTCACACGTTCATTTTCCTCTCTCTCCTCTTCATCCTTTCTATCTCTCTCCTCACACTCACTCCCTTCACCGTCGTCGTCAAAGCCCATCATTTCCGGCTTCAAATCGCGGCTGCGATTGAAGGTCGATTTGCTGCCATATCTGCTCGGCATCGAATCCGTCGATCAAGACCTGATGTAACGGCGATTTGGGAGTGATTAGCGATCGGGACTACTTGTGCTGTGTATTAATATTTTTTTGGTTGAAAAGGAGATGAAAAACGGAAGGGGGTTAGGGTTTGGGGTCTCTTAGTGAGAAAATCGCAGAGAGATGGTTGAGAGAGGGTTTATTAATTGGGAACTTTAACGAAAAGCACCTGCTACTGTTCACTTTAACGAAAAACCACATTTTTACACTAAAAAGTCAATCCTGGTACTATTCACTTTACCCTTTATTTTGTCCTTATCATTAAAACTCAAAGTTTTCAAGCCTTTTTCATTAGTTTTCCTTTATTAATTTGGGCATGATTAGGAACAAGGTATTAAATCAAAGTCAAACAATTTAATGTTTTAGTTTTTTTAATTAGTTATGTGTATATATATTTTAAATACCGATTAATCTATTAATAAAATCTTATTTGTCAACTAAAACTTCATGAAATTATTATTCTAATCCTCTTATTAAAATTGTACAAAAACAGAATATATGAGCAATTTAGTAATTACATACAATACAAATTTTGCTATTTTTTTACACAAACATCACAGCCTGGTAAACATAACACACCCTACTTAAAAGTTAAAAATTAGATGCAAATGATCATTTACTATAATGGTGTAAAAGAGTTGAGCTCTTGCATGACATCTTGTTAGTGGTTAATCTAACAGTTATTTTAATAAAATCTATCATACGACCTAAAAAAAGTTAAAAATTAGATTAAAAAATTAAGTAGGTTTTGTTTAAGCTCACGTCTCCCACTTCAGCCCCTTCCACTTCTTCCAAGTTCCAGCCCAATTTTATTTCCTTTTTTTTTCATAATTTTTTTTTTATTATTAGTCATTTATGAGGCTAAGCTTACTCACTCTCCTTTAGTGTAGATAATATCGTTTGTTAAAAAAAAAAAAGTGGCAAATATTTTTATAAAAAGTAATACACAAATTTAATTACAAAGTTTTTATTTTAAAAAAAAAGTGACAAAAATATTTTTATAACAATTAATAGACAAGTTTAATTATACATGTATAACTAGTGGGCATATGACTAATAATTTTTTTTATTTTTTATTTTGAACAAACGATATTATCTACACTAAATGTGAGATGTAGACTTAGTCTCACAATGGGCTTGCAATAATGTAGTTCAAATTCGCCTTTGATGAGAATCGAACTTAAGACCTGTCACTTACAAGTGAAGAAAAATATCACTAGACCGTAATACCAAGTGACGACTAGTAGTTAACAATGTCAACTTTAAAATTAAGTGAAATGACATATATAAAAAAATAATAGTAAAGAGACATGCAACTAGGGACAGCAGACCCTTGGTCTTTGACTGGTTTTAACTAGAAAAATTCATTAAATTTGCTTTATTACTTAGATTACATAATTTTGTAGTCCTAAAGCCCCTTATTATGTGATGATACATTTAGTTATGTTTGTTTATAAATTTAGCTAATTAATGATTGTTTTAAATTCTATAAGAATTGAAATTTTATATTAATTTAACATGCATGCGCATTGGTAAGCGAAAATTTCAAACTAGATTTTCAAAGTTGCATGATAATAATTTATCTATTGATGCCAAGTAAATTGTTGTACATGATAATACTTAGGGCTGGAAAAAAATCCCGAACATCTCGAACCAAACCGAAAAAATTCCGATCCCAAACCGAAAATGTCCCGAACCGAAAATCCTGAATCGTTAGATACCCGATCCCGAACCGATCCCAAAAAATTCGGTATGGGATTCGGGATCACATTTGCTTTCATTCGGTAATCCCGAACCGAACCGAAACATTTATAAAATATATATTTAATTTTAAATAGGTTTAAGAATTATGTGGACCGTCGGATTAGTTGAGATTTAATCTCAACCGTCCAATCCAACTTAAGTTTTTCAGTCCTCTCGTCTCTGTCTCTCATTCTTATTCACAGACACACTCACACACCATTCTCGAACTCTCTCAAGTCTCAACCCAATCTCATCTCTCTCAGTCTCGACTTCACAGTCGTCGAGACGCCGCCGTCGTCGTCCAACAGTGGTCGTGGAAAAAAAGGCACCGTTGTCGTCAGAAGTAAGGAGGCGTCGTCGTCATCCAACAGTGGTCGCGGAAAAAAATGCGCTGTTGTCGTTAGACAGTAAGGAGGCGTCGTCCTCGAGTCTCATTCTGCAGAAGTATGAAGGAGGCGCCGTCGTCGTCATCCAAGAGTTGTCGGCGTCGTTGTCATCCAAACTTGCATGGTTCCACCTCCAACGACATCCAAATCGAAGCTTTTCTAATCTGAAGGTGCCAAACTTCATGAAATTATTGTACCTTGATTTGGATTTGGATTCTGAAATTGAGGATTAGGGTTTTGAACTTTCAATTTGGGGATTTAGAATTAAAATTAGGTTTTCTGTTTTGAAAATCCCCTAATTTCAGTTATTGCATGCTTGATTTCCTTGTATTTTTTTGCTTTTGAATTTTGATCGACGACTTCTTCGATCCTTGACTGTCTTATTTTTGATGGGTTGTTTGCAAATTTGGGATTAGGGGACTGGAAATTTTTTATTTGGGGATTGCATTCATTCGATCTTCCTAAATTAGGTTAATATCTTCTGACTGCGTTCATTCCCGATCCCGAACCGAAAAACCGAAACAATTTCGGGATTCCCGAAATTCGGGAATACCAAATTTCTGTAACGGTTTCGGGTTTTAGAATCCTATCCCAAAGAGAGTCGGTTTGGGATTCGGCCTTTGGGTTTCGATTCGGGATCCCGACCCGAACCAGCCCTAATAATACTCCATAGGCCCGTTTTGTGGGTCGATGGGGGATAGGCTGTCAACCATTAAAATGGACTTGAGTCCATTACCGGATGTTTGACGCGAATAATGAGCATTAGGGATGATGGGTTATGAGTCCAACATCGTCTTCCTCTCTTCTCTCCGTCGACAATCAACATTTTTTTTTCTTTTCTCCCGTGGTCGTCGTCATCATCGTCATCAAAAGGCTCTCTCTCTCTCTCCACAGATCTGGTCGTACAAGGTGGGGTTGGTCGTCGCGAGCAGCAGCAGAGCCGTGGAATCATCGGGAGCAGCGGTGTGGGGTCATCGTAAGCACAAACCCAACATTCCAGAAACGACCTTTCTCCGATGACTCTTCTACCACCGTCGATTACGATGGCAATTATTGCGATCCCCTTCTGCTTCTTCGATTGTCTTCTCCTTCGCCTCCTCCCCTGTCCAGTAATTTTCTACTATCCTTTTTGCATTTTCGAGTTTTCTGTGTTTTCTTTGCACTTCTGCTTTTCAATCCAATCCTAATCTAGTTGAGATCATCTACACCAAACAGTAGATGAATAGCCAAACCCATCCCATCCAATCCTACCCTAACCACTCCACCAAACGTGCCCCATAGGTAAATAACTTGCCTATACTATCTAGGTGAATATGCAATATATAGGTAAATTACTCAAAAAACAAAATGTACAATTACAATAAGCCCACAATGCCACAAATTAAAAAAGGTAAATTAGTGAATATGCAATCTAAATAA
>CM066509.1:109163-155253 GCA_033883245.1 Malus orientalis
GTTTCTCTAGATTAAAAAAGTCACCTGGTATGGACTGCAAAGGGAATCCACGCCAACATAACCATATTAACTTTGTGGGAACATGTTTGTATTCTCCAATGAGCTGCACGTTGATGAGTTGAAGCAATCTCAATTTCTTCATATTTGCAAATGCTTCTGTACTGAACGCATGCCTTTCGAAATCTTGTATTGACAAATGTAGAGCAAGTCCTTCAACTTCTTCAGTTCCCTGTTAACAACACATTATATTGGGTAAGAAAAGGATTGTCTGCATGTACTTTCGTCTTTTTACAACCACATATATTTACGTAGGAATGTTGTTTAATATATAATAGACATACGTGGTATAATGTATAATGCTTTTCTTGTACGGTGCATTAATACAAAATTTTATTGGAAGTGTACTTACGGATTTATCTGTCAGTACTTCGGTTACCAGTTGAGGGTTCCACAATCTACTCCATCTTTCAGGGTGGCCAGCGAATCTTTCAGAAATGATTACTCTGGCCATTTCTCGAAGCAAATCATGCATATACAACTCGTTGCGTTGAAAAGTTACAAGGCATCGTTGACGAAGGACACTGATTCCTATTGTTGCAGACAATTCACATCCATCTAATACTTTTGTGACATAATCCTTATCCCATCCAATAAAGAAACAAGATATGTCAAGGAATATAGCCTTCTCTGTATCATCTAGCCCTTCAAAGCTTATTCTTAGTGGTTTTATTATTTCTCCTTTAGGAGTTATTTTCAATTTTTTCAATTGACTTTCCCACTCTGCTATGGTTCTTTTAATCAAAAAAGAGCCTAAAACTTCAAGTGCTAGTGGCAAACCTCCACAGTAAGAAACGATCTTTCTTGAGAGTTCAAGATATCCTTCATTAGGCCAACTATTACTGAAGGCATGCCAACTAAAGAGCTCCAGAGCTTCTTCTTCACTCATTTCATTAAGCTGATATATCTTGTCCACTCCAACTTGGTGTAGTAACTGTTCATCTCGTGTCGTTACGATAATTCTACTTTTTGGACCAAACCAATCATGATTTCCAGCTATTGCATTCAGTTGTTCCACTTCATCTATGTTGTCCATGATGACAAGTACCCTTCTATGTCGAAATTGTTGTTTAATCAAACGGATACCTCCATCAACACTGCTTATTTCAAACTTCTCTTTCAAGATGTCAGAAACTAGTGTTTTTTGCAAATAAACCAGACTATGTTTACTTGTAGTGTTGCTAACGTCGGCAAGGAAACTTTTGAATTTGAACAAATGATGAATTTGGTTGTAAATGGCTTTGGCAGCTGTTGTTTTACCCACTCCACCCATCCCCCAAATTCCAACCATGACAACTTCATTTGATACGCCTCTTAAAAGATGATTGGTAATACCTTGAATGCGAGAATCGATTCCAACCGGGTACTTAGCCACATCTAGTTCGTTTGTGCTCAGAAGCCAGTCCGTAATAATCTTGTCAACAATTTCTCTAATAAACTTTACTTCGTGCCTGAAAATTAAATTCGTCAACATTAGTGGGACTCAATGAGCTATCACTACATAAACAATCTTCTTTCCTTCATATATATATACAAACACTAACTAGCTACTAGCTAGTATGTTATTGTGACTAACTTGAACTAAAGAAAGAACGTAATTCATAGGTATATAAAAAGTAGGTGTATTAATTAAACTCCGATTACAGCTTAAGTTTTGAGGAACGCTAGCCACATTCTCCATTTGCCTTGTATTAATTAAACTCCAATTACAGCTTACGTTTTGAGGAATGCTAGCCACATTCCTCATTTGCCTTTTCCCACATGCCTTCTTCACTCTGTTTATGTCATGTGGAATTAACTTACACATATATTTATGTATTTAATGCGCAGAGAATTTTCTTTTTCTCTTTCTTTATATGCCCCTAATTTATGTTCCAGATTTTAACCAAACAATTATTGCTTCTTTTTTTATTAAAACATTGCCTTTTAAACATTTCTAATTTGTTATAGAATTTTTTGTTTACATAAAGTCTGTTCTGAAGCTTTCGATGGAGTTGTCTTCAAATTTAATTTTCTTTTAAATTTTCCTTGCGGTGTTTCTTCAAATGCACTCTTCTGTTCCTAGAAAATTTTTCCCAATAAAAACAATATAGGAGGCCCAAGTTAACCGAGAATAGGTATAAGACAAAAAAAGACAAATGAGAATTCAAAGTGGAAAATAAAATGCTAATATAAGATTTTTTTTTTTAATTGTTTAACTTTATTTAGTTGCGGTATAACAATTTGCTCAAAATTTTTTATATGAATTTCACAAAATTGGTATTTCAGTGCATCTTTTTCTCAAAATTTCACAAAAAAATTTATACCAATTTTGTGAAATTGGTATGCACTCAAAATTAAAAATTAAAACTTAAATCCTTTTCCTCTTCGTCTTTCCATCTGCAGATGGGTCTCACCAAACTCCATCCTCCCTCTTCCATCTTCTTTACAGTTTCTCTCCCATATCATCTCCGGCAAACCCATCTCAAAACCCCATTTGGTGGGGAAGATGTATGGGTGTTTTGCCTATGAAGATTCAATAGTCTTTTGAGTATGATTTGATTTGCGTGCTTGATGGGAAATTAGAAAATGCAGGTTAAGGCATAAATTAAAATTGAAGGATACAGATATTTCGAGTTTCAAATTGCTCAAATTCTTCCTCCTAATTTTTTGTTATCAATTTCCCATTTCCACGTCAAGGTGTGAGTTTCAGATCTTATGTTATCTTTTCCGTTACAAATTCAAATCGTGGATTTGCCTTAGTATTTTTCAAGGAATATTTGGAATTTTGCAGCCATGCTAAGAGAGAACAACTGTAAATTCTGGAGAGAAAAGTAACAATGGCTTCTGGGTTTCATCGGAGAGGAAAGAGAGTGGGAAGGAGAAAAGATGGGGTAAGGAAGACACAGAGAAAGAAAGAGCAGAAGGAGAGAGAGAGAGAGAGAGAGAGAGAGAGAGAGAGAGAGAGAGAGTTATATGTTTTGTTTACTAATTGTAAGAGGAAAATTGAATTTATGAGGAAATGGGTAGGGAAGACAAATTTTCAATTTTGAAAAACAATTAACTAAAATTCAGTGAAAATATGTATGACAGATAATTAAGTATATAGTTAATATACACCATAATTTATGGTGGTAAATAGAAATGCTCCCAAGGCAATTAAAGATGGTAGCTAGGTTTCCTATTAGGTTTTCTACGAGAGATTAAGGTGTATCAATTAAGCAAGTTAATAAGAGTAATACAACTTAAAAGACGAATAAATTCCATATCTATTTCTTGATTTTATAAATGTATTTTTTTTTTTCTCTTTGTGTTTGATACTCACTCGTCTTACAATCGTCCACTAAAATGTTTGAAATCTTGAAAAGCAGGTGAATGATTACCTATTGTCAGTGATTTGAAGATGGTAGCCAGACAAATTTGCAGCTTCTGTGAGAGCCTTTTTCCACTGCTTTACCCTTTCTCGTTTAGCTTCACGTTTCTTGCCATCTTTTAGTTTACTGATGCCCTTATTGTGCTTCTGAAATGCTTTGACTAAATCTCCGTTCTGCTTCCTGACATGTGAAGGATCAACATGATAGAATATTGGCAAAACATGTCGCCCCCAGTTTGGATCTGCACTCCATGATCTTCACCAGCTCGTCAAGACACCAACTCGAATCTGCGTACTTCTTTGAGAAGACAATGATAGAGATCCTCGACTCTTCGATTCCCCGGTAGAGTTCCTCTTTTATTTCTTCCCCTCTATTTAGATCGTCCTCATCCATATAAGCCTTGTATCCCCTGTCTTCGATTGCATCGTGGAGGTGGCCTGTAAAGCCCTTGCGCGTGTCTTCGCCGCTAAAGCTCAAGAACACGTCGTAATTCCAAAGTTTTGACTTGAAGGAGGATGAAGAGGAGGCTTCATAAGCTGTCATGGTGGTATCCCCCGTTATTGCACTGCGGTGGTTCAGATCACAGACTGAAAAAATGGTAGTGGTTCTGTTTGTGTTGCCGAACAGATCACATTGAAATACCTAAACCCGAGTCAAGGTCGTTCAGTCAATAGGGAAGGAAAGGAACACAAAAAGACAAAGACTATTAAAAAGGCGTTGAACTTTTTTGCACCCATTTTAGCTTGTGGGCCCCTCTGTCCCTTGCTTAAATTGACAGTATCTAAAATAATAAAAAATAAACCAACTGATGCAGTCCTATTTAGAATAGGAATATGATTGTGTAAATTCTATGAAATATAGTAATGTATCTTATATTCCTATTAGGATTAGATTATATTCCTATTAGGATTAGATTACCTATTAAATGTTGTAATCCTAAAGGGAAAGGTTTTACCCTTCCTACTACTATGAATAAAGGCACAATGGGATGAGATAACACACACCCACAATTACACATCTCTCTATTCTTCTCTCTATTGCCGCACCCCCTCTCTCTCTCTAAGGTCTCCATAATTGTTCAGTAAATTATGCCTACAACACGTTATCAGCACGCTCTTGACGCTACGCTAACAAGAAAGTTTGATCTTCAATTTGGGGAGTATTACGTTTTAATCATTTTTTTTCATGATTAATTTATTATTTTATTAAATTGATCTACATGTTATTGATTCAATTTAATTTTTCTGTGTTGAACGTAATACAACGCATTGGAGAATTCCAGCTTTCAAGAAGAATCTTCTACAAATTTAAAGGTTTTTGTTGTTTTCTGCTACTCAGGTACGCTTAAAATAAAGGAAGATATTTGAAATGACCCATGATGCATGAAAACATTCCCCATGATGCATGAACCCCCTACATTTATATTTACTTTCCGATATATATATTGTATATATTCATATATTGGTCAATATATATATATATATATTTGTTTCATACATTACGCAATAATTGCTATGTGGAATTTGTGAGTCAAAGTATTCAATTAAATTAGAAGCAAGTTTCGGGTTTTCCTAAACCCTAAAGGATTTGAAAAAAAAAATGGGGGAATCAGGACATGGTGCGGCATACCACCGCACCATCATTGTGCAAATAATCACCGGGCCTAGGCCTGGATTTTACCTCGGTAGGGCCTGCAGCCCTGAGCCTATGCACACTGGCATTGGCCCGCATCCATCCAACCTGCCCAATTGTTTGGGCTGTCCTCCCATACACACGCTGCAACCTTTTTGGTTGCTGGGTTTTGTTGCTCTGGCCCGCATACATATAGCCAGCATATGTTGGGCTTGTCACTGCACCACTCATACCCAAGCCCGTGACCTGCAGTCACTATGGGGCTGTTTTCACGCAACCAGCCTTCGCTGGGATCCCCGTGACAACCCACAGGCCAGCTTGCGCTAGACCTGTCCGTGCACTCCCTTGTGGCCCAAAACACGACCCAGTTGCGGCTAGGGTCTTCCATTCTTCACCCGTGGCCTGCAGCCACCACCAAAGGAACATTTGGGCCTCGCCTTATGCTTAAGGCACCCAACCCGTGCCTCTTAACCCCCAACATTAAGCCCAATTATTTTTGGGGCTCTATTTTCGATCCAATAATATTATTTTAATATTATTTTGCTTCTACGATCGACCCCCGAATGGTTCCGATCTATTGAATTAATTAAAAATGACCTGCAGTCCATTAATCTGATAATGAATCCAAAATTATTGACCTGAAGATCACTTTTGGACATTAACGATTCAATAATTTATTTCTCTTCTTTGAACTGTCACATACTTTCGTAGTAACGAAGCTCTCACACTTGAGTTCCCGAAGGCAACTCAAATCCACTACACTAAGTTAGTATATTGCATTCTGAGTTTCTTGCAGGAACCTCTCCTTTATGAACTAAACGTTCATAAACTAAATTGAACCTGTAGTTTCAAATTTAGTGCCTTTGAAACTCAAAGATTTCATAAAACAATACACCCATGAAAACCCGACATTTTTCATGAAAACCATGTCTTAGAACTCGAATGTTCTAACTTTGATGCTTATGGATGATTCATTCTCATAACACCAATCACAATCTTGTTCCCTCAAATTCAGTGGATTGTCGAACCGTCACAAGTTTGATTTTCCTGATTTGGACATTTTCCTTCCTTTAGTTCCAAAATCGTACGTTTCGCAGTACGAGTCGGCCGCCAAGGTTGATCTCGCACAGAGAAAATTGGCCACGGCGTCCAATGTCAAAGTCAACGGGTCAAATCTGGTCAAGGGGCAAACTGGTTTGGGCCTAAAAGGGTTTAGTCCTAGGGTTTAAGGGTTTTGGGTTTTGGGTCTATTGGGCTTTGGGCTTAAGGCTCGGCCCAAACTAAAAGGGTTTTGGGTTTGAAAATAAAAATAAACAAAAATTAAATAAAAGGAAACTGAGTTGGGTCTTAAAAGGTTTGGGCTTAGTGATCCGGCCCAAAGGCCTGGGTTTGGACTTCAGACTTGGGCTTGGGTAATTGGGTTAGGTTGACCCATTTTCAGGCCGAGGTTTAGACCGATTTATGGGCAAACTTCAAACGCCCATAACTTCTTCGTTACACAACCGAATCGAGTGATTCAAAAGAAAAGTTGTAGTACTCAACGAGAGGAAGAGATTGGTACCTTGCACGATGACTAACTCTCCGTGGTTTGGCCGAAAAAGGCCTCGAAAGTGGTGGTGCTCGCCGATAAATTTGGAAAAGCTACCCCGAGCTATTTTCTGCGATTCAAGCGTATACACAACTTAAAACAAGCTTCGATCTAACCCTAAAACACAACCCAAGGGTTTTTACAAGCTTACCAACGTTGGAAAATTACGAAACTCGTCGGAAAAGACGATGAACAGTACCGCCCGAATGGAAGAGAAGGGTTTGGAGTGTTCTTTCTTCGAATCTTAGTTCACAGGGGTGATGGTGATGGTGTTTAGTTGTTGTTATGTGAGTTTGATGGCGAGGGAGGTGAGGGTTTGCAGAGAGAGAGAGAGAGGGTACGGGTGAGGGAGAGATGGAAAAAGAGATAAAGTGATGGGAGAGAGAGAGTGTGAGCTGAGAGGGCTCGGGGGAAGGGAGAGATAGGGAAAGAGTAGGAACTTGCCACGTGGCAATCTGAGAGATAGGGAAAGAGTGGGAACTTGCCACGTGGCAATCTGTGATAGGTGGAGAAGTTGATAGAAAAATTTGAAAGGGTGATCCGGATTGGGTGAGGTTTGGAGGACCAAAGTGTAACTTTCATAAACATTGGGGGTAAATAATGAAATTGTAATTAAATTTAGGGTGGAGTTTAACATTTTAACACACATATCCCACCATTTATATTGGGACACATGATGTACTACCTCGTATAACGGTCACATTGAAAAATCTCTCAAGCTTTACTCATCCCAATCCAGTTTTTAGTAATCCAATACTTGGGTTGAATAATTTAAATGATCATCCAAATTACACTCCTAATTAAGAAGTGGATATGTATAAGAGAGATTATATTCACTCGCTCAAAACTACTTTTTCCATATTCTTTTAATTTTTAATAATTTCTACACACTACTAACACTTGATAAAAAATAATAAAAAATTAGAAAAGTGTAGGGATGAGGTTTGTGAATATAATCTCCATATGTATAGATAGTAGAGATTCAATAACTCTCTTATCTAAACATTGCATTGCCAAAGAAGAATACCAAATTGCAGGCCAAGACTGCTGGCATCCAATCATTGGAAGAGACATCTCATCAATCATCAATACACGGTATAAATTCAGAATCAAAGAGAGATTAAACATTGATTTATCCCCACTTTTTTTATTTAGCGGTAAACAAAACACAACATTTCCTTGGAGTCTTCGCATGAGCCTAATATAATAATCTCCACAATATTATAATTATATTTCTAAATAATTTAAAAAGGTCATTTTCCTCAATTAAATTAGAATTTGTTTAAATAAGTCACGTGTTGCGCACAAAAGACCGAATCAAAGAGCAAATATGAAAGTACCAAATGTAAAAATTATAGCAATAGTTCTTCATCTTTAATATTCTATTCTTTAATTTTAATCTAATTGAAGCAATAATCCTTAAATTTTAACGTCGTCGTAGTACTAGTTCTTTCAACATGACTTATTTTAATATACGTTATGACGAAATTGTAAAAATGACCATAACTATCGTTTTGATAGGTTAAATGACCAATGATCACATATTATTTAGGTTAATATTAAGAGATCATTACCCTAAATTTTCTTAATTCCTTAGTAATCCTCACCCAATTAAAATAATAATTAATTAAATAAAAAACAAATATTTGAAATGCCAAATTTACGAAGGAGGCAAAACGAGGATCAGGAGAGCTTCTCTCTATTCAGAGTACGTCGCTCTTCTGGAATTTCACTGGCAAAAAAAGCCCCCGCGTTGCGGCGTTGAAACGGCGTCGGATATCAATTTGGGGTTTGCTGGTGATGGGCGATGAGAAGTCCTCGTCTTCGAACGTAATGGCGAGCAGAGACAGGGAACCGCGAGATCGTGCTTCTCATTCCGCTGGCGGACTCCGGCGACGAAGATGCATTGTCCAAACCCTCCTCGCCTTCCTCCTCCTCCCACCACACCGGCCGCGAGGTGAGTCTCGATTTCTGTTTCAAATTTCATTGGAGGAAAATTCGAGAGAAAGGCTGTAATTTTTTGCATAGGTTGCGAATTGAAGTTAATGTATTTGTGTTGATTGGGATTTCTGGGTTGATTTTTGCGATTAAGTTTCTAATTTTGTGTTTGACTTAGTCTGATTTACTGTTTCCCGAGGCTAATGGAGGAGCAAACTCAGATTTGGGTCTTGTTTTGTATTTCAAATTTTCATCAGTTTATTTGGAATTGTAATGTGCTAACGTGGATTATCGCATTAATTTCTGTTCATGGTTTGAAATTTGGAAATCTGGTGACATCACTGCGTTTTACTTTTGGTCAGTTTAAGGGTTTTGGTGCTGCATTATACTACTGATACGCACGTAAAAATTTGTCTCGTAAGTCAGCAGTAATTTATCAAGAAACGGTTACAGTGTGTCCAAGTTTGTTACTTTTTGGTGGCCTAAGTTTGGGCATAAGTTTTCCGATGCTTGAGTGTTTGTGCTCCTTTTTCTTAATCTTCGTAACAATCATTCTGATCTCTTTTATCTCTGTGCAGACGTTTTCCAAAGTTGTTAGAAGTTGGGCATCAAAAAAGTTTATGACAGGATGGTGGGCATTTCTTTCTTCTGGCTCCTATTTTGTTCAAATCATGTTCATATGCGATACTATTTTCTGTTTGATACTGTGTGTGTAAACCATCAATTCTATGTTGTGGGAGGGTCAAATATCTTTAAAGTTGGTGGATTTCTGATTATTCTTAAGATTTAGAGTTGAAAGATGGAATGCTTTAGTAGTGACAGGAACTTAAACTTAGATTGTTGGCATGTATTTATAATCTATTTTTCTCTCTTTCTGAAAGTAGAAGTATATTACAAGTTAGCTAAGACAGAACTAGCCTCTTGCCAGATGAATTCAAGAAATGTACAACTTATCTTATTACAAGTTTTAGACTGGGCCCATTTCATATAATTTTACGCTAATGCCAAATGTGTGTGGATTTTTCTTGATGCATCCATTATGTAGTAGCTAATGAGATCAAAGCTTCGTTCTCCTTCTTTGAGACTGCTTTTTGCTCATATATATATATACATATATATATATATATATATCATATTAGCTGCTCACTCTTTGCTCTTTTGCAGTGTGATCCTATTTCCAATAGCGATCACTTTCTATATCACGTGGTGGTTTATTCACCTTGTGGATGGTTTCTTCTCTCCGATCTATGATCAACTTGTAATCGACATTTTTGTTATGTAGTGTTCTGAAATGCATCCTTAAACCCATTATTTGATTGGTACATTTTTTGTATGGAGTGTTCTGAAATGCAAGCTGTATGTTAATAAATGTTAATTTTAGTTAACCTGTTTCCTTTTTTAACCACGGAATTGCAGTAATTGCGAAATTCTGTATGTGATGCCACCCCACTAAGCCCTAAACAAGAAATAGACACCAAAATTGCAGAAGAAGTTTCAGGACACGAGTGGAGAAATTTCGGAGGTTTTATATTGAGAAATCCATCATTTCTTAGTCTTGCGGAGGAGATTTTTTATCTTAACATGAACAGGCCTACAATCTTAAAGACATCTTCCATCTACAATTTTGGAGAATCCGACAGAAGACTATTTGTAGATAGCGCAAGCGAGCTCATCGAGTGCAAAAGCGTTCAGGATTCACAAATGAACCATATAATACACCCAAATGGATACCATATCTGCATATATGTTTTGAAAGGACAATGG
This sequence comes from Malus orientalis, assembly GCA_033883245.1. Classification (NCBI taxonomy): domain Eukaryota; kingdom Viridiplantae; phylum Streptophyta; class Magnoliopsida; order Rosales; family Rosaceae; genus Malus; species Malus orientalis. Next base: position 119,496 of record CM066509.1, read on the forward strand.
AGCTAATTTACAGTGTCTTTTTATATGACTTGGACTTGGGTACTGGCTGCAAATTTGCATGCAATTCAACTCTCAGTCTCTTTCTCTCCAGATGGTAAAGGCCAAAGGACTCATGTGCCCGGCCGAATGTGGATGAATGATCAGGAGACAAAGACATACATGCAAAAGATTTGCAAAGGCGATCAATAGGATTATCATCCATTGGGTCGGATATCTGCTCTCCACTGTCACTGACCCCCGAACCCTGTGGCTGGAAGAGTGCTGGGAGATTCTTAGGAAGAGTTCGAGGCTGAGAGTGAGCCTGTCGCAAATGAGGCCGTCGCAAACGAGACGGAATATGACGGCCTGCAGGAAGAGCATCAAGAGACAAGGAAAGACGTAAATGTGCAAGGCCGAGAGGATCATGATCATGCACTGCTATAGTACTACCCATGTGACTACTGAGATCATAATCATCAGATGGCTCATCATAAAACCAAGCTGGATGTGGGTCAAAAACATAACCAGCACGAACAAAATCATGCATATTTTCCTTCATAGGTTCCCATACTAGATTAACCCCTGTTCTCTTTATTGTCCAAGAAATATCAGAATCCGCAAAACTTATATCAACTTTATCCCCGCCTCGCAAGTTGAGCTTATCGTTCGATAATTGTCCCTGCCAAAGATAATGGTCTTCATATATTATCTTCTCCCAATCGTCTCTGTCTATGCAAGCCCGCAACTCAGTACGCTTGGTATTATTTATAACATTAATGGCAAGAAGAGAATGATCAAATTCATTGCTTGAGTGGTAAAAGCAGAACATGGTTAGCCCTTCAAAATTACGATCATCACTAGGGGGAATATCAAAACTGACTTCACTGCCATCGTTGACAAACTCAAACCAATCAGGAACATAATTCCCATGGAGGAAAATGCCACCATATCCGCAAGAAGTCCATCCCTATGTATACAATGCAAGTGTCATAAATATACATGTAAATGTGCGTTTGTATGTGCATGTGCACGACAGGAAGGCATTTAGAACTTAGAAGAGAGAGAGATATACCTGTAGGATGTTCTTCCTAAATTCAGTTGTGAGATTGGTGCACCTTTTCATATCTATCCATGTCATAGAGTTTAATGACTTATCCAAGCCTGGAACCTCAGTAAGTTTAGGCGAATCCCTTACATTTAGTTCTCTCATATTTGACATTCCCGAAAAATTGGGCATTGTTTCCAATGCAGGGCAATCAAAGGCATACAAAAATTTCAAATTTATTGGTAGATCAGGGATTGTATGAAGATAGATGCATCTATTTAACGTCAATGTTTGAAGCTTTGAAAGACCACAGAGGCTGGGTAGGGTATGAAACTCACTCACTTCAAGATCCAAATCTTCTAAAGAAATTAGATTCCCGAGATCCCTAGGGATTTCATCATCACGTAATTGGCAACATGAGAGATCTAATTCTCTTAATGAGATTAAGCCGTGTAACGAATAGGGCAAACGAATCCGCCCCACTAACCATACCACACAATGTAGGTATAAATAAGTGAGATTCTTCAATTCTACAATGGAAGCAGGTAGTTGTGCTATGGATGTTGCAGTTAGTTCAAGTTTTCTCAATGATACCATCTTCCCTATATCCTCGGGCAATTCACTGAATAAGTGACAACAAGAAAGTATAAGAGTCTCAACAGATTTCGACTTGTAGAAATCCCTTGGAAGAGAACTAAGATTGTGACAGTTTGTAAGGTCCACCAAAGATAGTCTTTTGAGATGACCAATTGACGGGTCAATCTCGGACAACAGCTTACAGCCTGCCATTATCAACTCTTCAAGATTTGGGAGCTTTGAAAAGTCGGGTGTTTTAATTAGGAAAACAGAATAACTGAGATCAATTCTTTTCAAATTCTGAAGTGACTGTTGCATAAAAACAAAGGAAAATTGAAATTAATATCCAAATGGAAGATCTCATAGAAAAAGAGAAGAAAATTGAAAAACAAATAGAAACAGAACATCATTATGTGTAAAAGATTGTACCTTGGAACCCTCCCAAACTTGTACCAATTGGCCGAGAGGATCACGATCATGCACTGCTATAGTCCTACCCATGTAACTACTGAGATCATAATCATCAGATGGCTCATCAAAGATCCAAGCTGGATGTGGGTCAAAAACATAACCAGCACGACCAAAATCATGCATATCTTCCTTCATAGGTTCCCATACTAGATTAACCCCTGTTCTCTTTATTGTCCAAGAAATATCAGAATCCGCAAAACTTATATCAACTTTATCCCCGCCTTGCAAGTTGAGCTTATCGTTCGATAATTGTCCCTGCCAAAGATAATGGTCATCATATATTATCTCCTCCCAATCGTCTCTGTCTATGCAAGCCCGCAACTCAGTACGCTTGGTATTATTTATAACAGTAATGGCAAGAAGAGAATGATCATATCTACTGCTTGAGTGGTAAAAGCAGAACAGAGTTAGCCCTTCAAAATTACGATCATCACTAGGGGGAATATCAAAACTGACTTCACTGCCATCGTTGACAAACTCAAACCAATCAGGAACATAATTCCCATTGAGGAAAATGCCACCATATCCGCAAGAAGTCCATCCCTATGTATACAATGCAATTGTCATAAATATGCATGTAAATGTGCGTTTGTATGTGCATGTGCGCGACAGGAAGGCAGTTAGAACTTAGAAGAGAGAGAGAGAGATATACCTGTAGGATGTTCTTCCTAAATTCAGCTGTGAGATTGGTGCACCTTCTCATATCTATCCATGTCATGGAGTTTAATGACTTATCCAAGCCTGGAATCTCAGTCAGTTTAGCCGAATCCCTTACATTTAGTTCTCTCATATTTGACATTTCCGAAAAATTGGGCATTGTTTCCAATGCAGGGCAATCAAACGCATACAAAAATTTCAAATTTATTGGTAGATCAGGGATCGTATGAAGATAGATGCATCTATTTAACGTCAATGTTTGAAGCTTTGAAAGACCACTGAGGCTGGGTAGGGCATGAAACTCACTCACTTCAAGATCCAAATCTTCTAAAGAAATTAGATTCCCGAGATCCTTAGGGATTTCATCATCACCTAATTCGCAACATGAGAGATCTAATTCTCTTAATGAGATTAAGCCATGTACCGAATAGGGCAAACGAATCCGGCCCCCTAACCATACCACACAATGTAGGTTTAAATGAGTGAGATTCTTCAATTCTACAATGGAAGCTGGTAGTTGTACTATGGCTGTTGCACCTAGTTCAAGGTTTCTCAATGATACCATCTTCCCTATATCCTCGGGCAATTCACTGAATAATCGACAACCATAAAGTATAAGAGTCTCAACAGATTTCAACTTATAGAAATCCCTTGGAAGAGAACAAAGACTGTCACAGAATCCAAGGTCCACCAAAGACAGTCTTTTAAGATGACCAATGGAGGGGTCAATCTCGGACAACCGCTCACAGCTGTCCATTATCAACTCTTCAAGATTTGGGAGCTTTAAAAAGTCAGGTGTTTTAGTTAGGAAAACGGAATAACTGAGATCAATGATTTTCAAATTCTGAAGCGACTGTTGCATAAAAGCAAAGGAGAATTGAAATTAATATCCAAAAGGAAGATCTCATAAAAAAAGATAAAGGAAATTAAAAAACAAATAGAAACAGAGCATCATCATGTGTAATTGATTGTACCTTGGAACCCTCCCAAACTTGTACCAGTTTGCTAAACCGCATGTCTAAAACAACTAGTCTTGGTTGATTAAAAAAGTCATCTGGTATGGATTGCAAAGGAAATCCATGCCAGCACAACCATATTAACTCTTTGGAAAGATGTTTGTATTCGCCATTGAGCTCCACGTTGTTGAGCTGGAGCAATCTCAGTTTCTTCATATTAGCAAATGCTACTGTACTGAAACTAGACTTATTAGTTCTGTGTAACCGAACATCAGAGGGACCTAGAGCAAGTCCTTCAACTTCTTCGGTTCCCTGTTAACAAAAGGTTATACTGGTAAGAAACGGATTATTTGCATATGTTTACATGATTTTGCCTAATGAACTATACTCTCATTCCTCATCTGGGGTGATGAGCTCGTTCCCCCGCTTGCAAATAACTCTTCTCCATCGTACAAACTTTATATTCAGAACGGGTCAGTTTCTTATATTCATTTGAATATCATCCTTACAAAAAATCATTCGAATTAGATATCGTTTTATTTAGTCATAAAAATATATCAAATAAATGGACGATTCAGTATTAATATGTTACTTGGTACCTAGACCGTTGATTTATTTGATAAATTCTAAACAATTTCTGATTATGAAATTTGCAAGTAAATGAATGAGCTCTCCCCAAGAGGAAATGCAAGTATTATTCATTAGGCAACATCACGTACAGTGAATATATGCAAGTACTATTGTTGGCTAACTGAGCATTTCTTGTGCAACTACATGTACACATGAATGTTGTTTAATGTATAATAGACATATGTGGGTTTTGTATATGTATACTTTTCTTGTACAATGCATTAATTCAAAATGTTATGGAGAATGTACTTACCAATTTATTTGTTAATACGTCGATGACATCTCGAGGGTTCCACAACCTACTCCATTTTTCAGGGTGACCAATGAATTTTTCAGAAATAATTACTTTGGCCAATTCTCGAAGCAAATCATGCATATTCAACTTGTTGCGTTCCAAAGTTACAAGACATCGTTCACAGAGGACACTGATTCCTATTGTTGCAAAAAATTCACATCCATCTAATACTTTTATAACATAGTCCTTGTCCCTTCCAATAAAGAAACAAGATATATCAAGAAATATAGCCTTCTGTGTATCATCTAATCCTTCAAAGCTTATTCTTAGTGGTTTTATTATTTTTCCATCAGGAATTCTTTCCAATTTCTTCAATTGACTTTTCCACTCTGCTATGGTTCTTTTAATAAAAAAAGAACCTAAAACTTCAAGGGCTAGTGGCAAACCTCCACAATAAGAAACAACCTTTCTTGAGAGTTCAAGATACCCTTTGTTAGGCCAACTATTTTCAAAGGCATGCCAACTAAAGAGCTCCAGAGCTTCTTCTTCATTCATTTTCTGAGCCGAATATGTCTTATCCACTTTCACTTGCTTTAGTAAATGTTCATCTCTTGTCGTTATGATAATTCTACTTCCTGGACCAAACCAATCACGATTTCCAACTATTGCATCCAGTTGTTCCACTTCATCTATATTGTCCATGATGACAAGTACCCTTCTATGTTGAAAATGTTTTTTTATCAGACTGATACCTCCATCAACACTACTTATTTGAGACTTATGTTTCAAGATGTCAGAAACTAGTGTTTCTTGCAAATAAACCAGACCATGTTTACTTGTAGTGTCGCTAATGTTGGCAAGGAAACTTTTGAATTGGAACATATGATGAATTTGGTTATAAATGGCTTTGGCAGCTGTTGTTTTACCCACTCCACCCATCCCCCAAATTCCAATTATGACAACTTCATTTGATACGCCACTTGAAAGATGACTGATAATATCTTGAACCCGAGAATTAATTCCAACTTGGTACTTGGCCACATGTAATTTGTTTGTGCTCGGAAGCCATTCCGTAATAATCTTGTCAATAATTTCTTTAATAAACTTTGCTTCGCGTCTGAAAAATGAATTTGAAAGCATCAGTGGGACTCAACGAAGGCTCATTAGGAGCTATCGGTGCATAAACAAATTTCTTTCCTTCATATATATATATATATAGACACACACACACACACACTCACACAAACTAGTTACATGTGATTTCGTGACGAACTTGAATAAAATAAAGAAAGTCATTCATTGATATATAAAAGTTAGGTGTATTAATTAAACTCCAATTACGGTTTAGGGTTTATATGAGAGGTTAAGGTGTGTTAATTAAGCATGCTAATTAATGTTTAGCTTCTGTAAAATGTTATTTAAGCATTTTAATTATAGAAGAATTTCATTGAGGATTCATATCATAAGGATTTGATTCGAAGTGAAGAACATAGTGTCGACTATCGACTACCTAACACACCCCTCCTCACTTTTTATTCGGGCATGAGACTGACAATGTGATATAAACGTACACATGCAGATATTAAGCATGCTAATTATATGAGAGATTAAGTCATTCGCTGAAATGTTTCAAATCTTAAAAGGCAGCTGAATATGTGAAACACAATCGATTGTTCAAAAAAAAAAAAAATAAGAAGAAACCCAGTCATTCGTTGATATATAAAAGTTAGGTGTATTGATTAAACTCCAATTACGGTTTAGATTTTATATGAGAGATTAAGGTGTATTAATTAAGCATGTTAATTAGAGTAATACAACCTAAATCTTGAAAAGCAGGTGAATGATTACCCATTGTCAGTGATTTGAAGATGGTGGCCAGACAAATTTGCAGCTTCTGTAAGAGCCTCCCTCCACTGCTTTACCCTTTCTTGTTTAGCTTTATGTTTCTTGTCCTCTTTTTCTTCACCGATACCCTCTTCGTGCTTCTGAAATGCTTCGGCTAAATCTCCCTCCTGCTTCCTGACATGTGAAGGATCCACATGATAAAATATTGGTAAAACATGTCGCCCCAGTTTGGATCTGCAATCCATGATCTTCACCAGCTCGTCAAGACACCAACTCGAATCCGCATACCTCTTTGAGAAGACAATGATACAGATGCTTGACTCTTCGATTGCCTGGAAGAGTTCCTCTTTTATTTCTTCCCCTCTTTTTAGATCGTCCTCATCAATATAAGCCTGGTATCCCCTGTCTGTTAATGCTGCGTGGAGGTGGCCCGTGAAGCCATTGCGTGTGTCTACACCACTGAAGCTCAAGAACACGTCATAATTCCAAAGTTTTGATTTGGAGGAGGCTCCGTGGGCTGTCATGGTGGTATCCACCGTTATGGCACTGCAGAACTTCAGATCACGACTGAAAACATGGTAGTGGTTGTATTTGTATTGCCGAACCGATGATGCTGAAATACCAAAGCCAAGTCAACCGTTCCTCTGTCAACATAAACAGAAAGTCGTCCATAATAACATGATAATCTTTGCGTCTAAACTTGATAAACGACTGAGTCCCGGCCGGTGTGGGGAAAGAGGAAAGAAACTAGCACGAAACTGCAGATGCTATCGATCCATTATAATTACATAATAAATAATAATCTTCCCGTGTAAAATATGATATGATTATATATGTAAGTAATGACCCCAAATCTTATTGGATCTGATTAACTAATGTGATCCTATTAGACAGCTGGATTTCTTAGCAAGTGGTTATCTATTTTTTTTTTAATAGAAGTCAAGTAGCTGTTGTTAAAAGGATTCAAACAGCGATCCCTATTTAGAAGTCAAGTAGCGTCTAGTATTCATACAGCCGATCTCATTTAGTGAAATAATGCTTTGTTGTTGTAGTTTTTTTAGAAGTAAAGTAGCAACTAATTATGGTAGGTCTCGGGTTCGAGACTTGGGAGCAGCCTCTCCATAAATGGGGGTAAGGCTAGCCGACATTCACCTCTCCCAGACCCTGCGTAAAGCGGGAGCCTTGTGCACTGGGTACGACCTTTAAAGTAGCAACTAATTAGTTTTTTTCTTCATGTTTACAAATTTTAGGCTCTAATCGCAACTTGATCATAGACTCGTGGTGGTGCAGAAATACTTCTATGCTCTTGGATTCCAATGGTAGTATCACACACTAATCACGTATCGGATGTCACGATGTCAACCACACATTGTTATATACGTCACTAAATTGTTTTTTTTTCTTTTAAAAGGAGGACAACTGGTGGCAAGCCACAGTAATCCACCCCTTCCGGGGGCCGGGAAGACTCACATAGGCATTTCAATCTTCCCCTGTCCATAAGTCTGGTTTCCACACCAACAATTGCAATATCTTAAAACTAGGGTAGAATAGTAGGCGCCATTAGATGCTAAGACCATCTCCAATCCTCGGGCTAAAATCTAAAATTTTTAACCCCGAAAATTTAGGTTTTAACCCAGAAATAGTTTTTTTCTTCCAACCCATGGGTTAAATTTTTAGCTCGAAATTATTAAAGAATGAATTTAGGATAATTTTTCTTAAGAGTAACATTTTAAAAAAAAAATATATATATATATATATACTATCCTAATTTAATTTTATGAACATTTTAACATAAAAAATATTTAGATTTCGATAAATATTGAAAAATCACTAAACCGACACCATGAAACTCATGAAACACTACAAAAGAATATCAAACACATAAAATAAATTTTTTTATTACTTTAACCGTTGGATTTAAATTTGGACCACTAAATATATTTTTTTACCTTTGGATTTGGCCTAATTAGATGTTAACCGTTGAATTCAATACATATATGGTGGTCCAGCACCACTAATCCAGAGGAATCCTGAGCTAAATTTGCCGCAGAAATGAGTTTTGAGTTTTAACTCATATTTCGGTTCAATTTTTTGTTCGGTTTTTTCTGGTTCGGTTTTTTTTGTTTTTGTTTTTTTTTTTCTCTTCTCCTCTTCTTCTTGAGACCTTTGACACCTTTGACTTCATCTAATTCACACAAAATAATAAGAGGATAGTAGTTAAAACTGTAACATTCACTATCTTAATCGTTATCGACAGAAATCAAATACTTCTATCATCAATTGAGTTTTGAAGTTAGCTCATAAAAAATTCCTTTTCTAAATACGCTTGCTGACTCTAATATGACAATGCGATTCCTAAACATTGATCATCATATTCAATCTTAAACTCATCGCTGTATCCCTCTAACCAATTCAACACAAGTGGCGATGAATATTTTTCAAATTTCGATAAAATCCCGGTGGTTAATACATTACTTCAAAGCTCATACATTTCAAATTTCAATAAATACAATCCAAGAAACCCAATTTTTAAAAGAAAGATTCCAACTTGTCAAAATCTCCCATGGCAGCAATTAATTATCACTTCATCTCCTTAATTACTTAATTTCTCCATCACCCACCAATTTTAAACTAGACAATCTTTTATCTCTTTAGCTAAATGGGGATTACATATCATCAACTTATAGATGCATATAAAATCGGAGCGAACAGATGAGTGATTTGATCGAAGAATACCTGGAAACCGACTCCTCGAAAGAATATTATTACGCTGATGCTGTTGTTGGTGGAGGTTGAAGGCTGTGAAATTGGGGAGGCGACGCCGCGACGGGGTGAATAGATGGGATTAAGGGGTCCGATGGCGCCGTGAATAGACAGAGAGTTTGAGACTTGAGAGAGTGATTGAAATTGAAGACCGAGAGAGAGAGGAGGATCAGAGGCTGCGGGAACTGGGAAAATGGGAGAGACTCTCTGCGTAGGGTAGGGTTACTCTACTACGGGGGTAGAACTGTGCCGTTTTAGAATAACATTATTAATTAATAAAATAATTACAAAACGATGTTGTTTGAAGAACTTCAGTTTGGTCCAGGTTTTCGAACCCCAGAAACTGAAACCAACCCAACCATATTCGGTTCAGCTCAATTTGGTTTGCTTTTATTTTTTGGTTCGGTTTTTTTCGGTTTCGGTTCTGTTTTCGGTCTGGTTTTGTTTTGATTTATGGTTTTTCCAACCCACCCCTAGCCCTAAGGGTTGAAGCAAGTTGGGGTAAGTTTAGAACCTAAAATTTGAATTTTGCTCGAAGGATTGGACTATGTCTTAGTGAATGATCTTTCACAACGCGTTTAATTTTTTATTCACATATGTATAGTGTAGACTATGAGCTGGTCCATTCTATAATTTTTGCCTCAAAATCAATTGTCATATGATTTAAACACGGCAGTGTATGCTCGCCTTCTAATATTGCAAGGCATTAGTTTACCTCATGGAGGTGAAGTAATGCTAAGTTGTGCATTCGCTTTTGGCTCGAACTTCATTCATTTCAGCTGTGTAAATTAAGGTTGATACTGATACGAGCTCTGCATCTCTATTATGAAATCTTCATTGGGCCTATGGTGCATTTTCATGGTCCAAAATCCTATCCGTTCTAGGCCTTCTCTTTTCTGGCCTTTTATTTTGGGCCTCGATTTTAAACATTTTTTTATATATTTTTTTCATTTCAAATTGACAAGGAGGAGAATTCAAACTCAGTAACGAGAATGCCGGGATGAGAACTTGAAGCTCCTCCTTCAGTATTGTTAGGAACAAAGGTATATAAAACTAGACGCCAATGCAAGCAAGCAGTCAATGAAGCTCCTCAAACTTAAACTTTCAAAAATGTTGCAATCATAAGAAAAGAAGATGACCAAGTCCATGTCCCAAGCCATTTTATGTCTTTCCTTTAACTAAAACCAACTTACATAAGTTCATTCATTTTTGCTTCCCTTTGTTCATGTACTAATGCAATCTCCAATAAGATGATATGTATAAGTTATTTATGTGTATACGTTGAGCTCCACTTTAACTTTAATTGTAGAAATAGGTAGGTGTGGTGTTTTAAAAAGCGATAAAATAAAAAAGTATTGTCGAAATTGACAACACAAACTGAAGCCACTATTTCACATGATTAAAACATTTCAGTTAAAGCCAAATTCAATTGGAATCAAAATCTTTTTTCGGATCTCGCAGTTCAGAGCTAACGGATTGAGTAATTCAAACCAATCATTTCAAATCTTACAGCCCTCATTAGTCGATCTTACTAGCTCACCTCACAAAAATCAAGGGTCCAAATCCTTCTCTCCTCCTCTTAAACAGTTTAGATTACGCAGTTCGTCGGCCCCGAACAACTAAATCTATTGAGGATCTGAATTCATTCAATTGTATTTTATTAACGTTAATGATGTCACTATAGATTTGATATCTTCTTTAAAGACGCGTTTATCATTTTATAGTTTATGATCAGCTCTACTCATCCCAATCCGCTCTTAGGAATCCAATCTTGGGGTTGAATAATTAAGAAGTGGGTATGTATAAATAGTAGAGATTCAACAACTCCCTTATCTCAATATTGCATTGCCACAAAAGAACACCAAATTACAGGCCAAAATTGCTGGCATCTTATCATTGGAAGAGACATCTCATCAAACATCAATACACAATATAAATTGAGAAACAAAGAGAGATTAGCATTAATTAATCCTCCCCTTGTTTAATTAGAGGCAAACGAAACACAACATTTTCTTGAAGTACTCTGACACACCCCGTCCCGAAGGAGGGCGTGCTGGCCGTCACGTGAGAGTGACGTAACCATTTACATAGTTCAGAAGCTTTAAAACAAAAATTCCAATTACTAAGATGACACACCCGAGGGTGAGTCCTACTTTTGTGAATTCTGTCAGAACACCGTTGGATTCCTCGTGGCCACCAAAGCTCTGCTAACTTGAACCTGGAGGGGCGCAAAACAAAATTGAGTGGGTCAGTAAAACAAAGTTTTTCGAAAACTTTTCATTTAAAACATTTCTAACCCCTCACCGTAAAACCTGTATACTTTCCCAGAAAATAGCATATATATAAACATATATATAAGCAAAAATCTCAAATCTCAAACCTTTAACACTTTTCAGAAAAATATATATATATAACCATATGAAATCTCAAAACTTGAATCCCAAATCTTTAACATTTTTCAAGAAAAACATGCCATGCCATAAATCAAAATATAAATCAGGTGAAATAAGGAATCAATCGGAGACCCTGCAGTTGGTCCTATACGATTAATTCAATAGCTCAATATCTCACTAAGTCGGAGTCACCACAGTGACCTATACGGCCCTACTCTGCACATCACTCGGAACTACGTAAGGTAGTCTGTACGATGAAAGGTGTAAAAATACGCTCTAGTGCTTCTCTCATCAATCATCAGCGCGCATAACTAAGATCACCCACTAGTCGGAATCACGCCTAGTGATCTATACGACTAGCATGTCGGAACCCTCACATGGTCTGTACGACATCCACCTACTTGGATCCAAGGCGAGCGTGGGGTGTGGTGAATAAAATAAGCACTAACACCTAGGGTGCAGGTTATGAGCTTGAAACATCTTATCAACAATCAATTAAATGAATAATGAACTCACCTGACTTACCTGTGCCTCCACAGCACCATGCAACATGTATGCATCATATATCAATCATATAACTCATATGAAATTCACATTTTCCAAATAATTCTATGCATGGCATTTTCAAAACATAATTTCGTATAAATTCATCTTCTGGGAAAAATTTATAGTATAAAGGTAATACGAAAACAAAACTGCCCACTCACCTGGAGTTCGCTCAACAACTCCCTAGCACCACACATCAAGGCGTCATGAAGATTAGCGCCTAGAACAATAATCAAACCCAACCTCAGAAATCCTGCCGATAGAATACATAACTTATATAAGACACGTCACTACGTAATTCGATCCGGATGATCTGCAACTCAGATTTCAAATCCGTAACTTCCAGAGGTCCACAATATACCTCTAGGACAACATCCTAAAATTTCATTACCATCCAACGGTCGGATCTCCGTCAATTTCCAAAACTAAGTGACGGTTAACATTCTATTTTATGAACTTACAATTCCAATTCCGGAATATCCGTAAATCGGATTCCCAATCCGTAAGTTCCTATAATCCTCAAATATTACGTATTACAACGTATCAAAGTTTGATGAAGATCCAACGGTCGGATCGTCAATTCACATTTTCACTTAACCACGAATCGTAACCAACTTAGGTTCAATTATTCAATTTACGTCCATCAATTATCAAAACTGAACCTAGAACCTCGAACACATGCTAATAATGACATTGGCGGGCCATTGGCCACGCGCCGCCGCGTGGGCCGCCGCGGGTGGCGGTTGGCCGCCCCCGGCTCGCCGGAAAATTCAACTATTTCAAAAAATTACCAAAATTTGCAGATTTGAAGATCTCAATGAGTAGAACAACTTTCATACCTGTGGCCAAGGCCAATTTGGCCTGGAAGTGCTTCAATTTCACCAAAACCGTGAAGAACCCTAGAATTGGGTGTTTCCAATTCGACCTTCAAACTTGTTCCAACGCCTCAATTACCTCTTGGGCTTTGCTTTAGGTCCTAAAGGAATGCTAATGGTGTTAGTAATTGAAAGAAAACATTTCAAAATTTGGAGAATTTAAACAAAAGGGTCGCGGCACCCGTAGGGGTGTTCTTCGCGAAATCACAACGAAATTCAATGATTCTTGGGGTGAAACGTAAAGAGGGAAGATCATAGAAGGTTTTCCAAGTGATGGATTGATGTAACTCACCGGAAAAATGGTGAAATTTCGACGAAATTTGGTGAAGAACACCGACGGGTCGCGCGCGGGCCGCACGGGTCAAGAACGACCCGTTCCTCCTTTTCCCCCGTGCACCACTCTCCCTCATTTCCCTCATTTCCTTCCCATGGTTGGTCAGTTTCTTCCTCTCTCTTCTTCTGATTCGCTCTCATCTTCTTCTTCCCCGATTGGGCATTTCTACCCAGTCTCTCTTCTTCTTTTCTGTTTTCTTTTTCTTCTTCTCATACACATGCACACACCAAAAACCTTTCCCTCATCCCAGCCATCCATTTCAAATTCCATTAAATCCGGGCCGTCCATTTTCATAAAAGAATTTCTATACTTCACTAAAATTATAATTCCTTAAAATCCCAAATTTCGAACGTTAATAACTTCTTCGATATAACTCCAAATCACGAACCGTCTGCGCCCACGCGTCCGTAACGACGAGTACTATGAGCATATGTCAAGAAAACAAATCTTAGATGGCACGACACAACGATTAACCTCGAATGATGTGCGTGCCTCAAAGGGCATTTTTGTAAAATCCTTTATTAAAACTTTAAAAATTCTTAAAAATTAGGGACGGGCTGTCACATACTCACATGCACATAATATAATATTCTCCACAATATTATTATATTTCTAAAAAATTAGAAAAAAGGATTAACTATTACATTTTCTGAAGAAAAAAATTGTCGTTCAATTTTAATCTAATTGAAGTACTAGTTATTTAACTAAAACTTTATGATCATTGGTCCCTTAATTCATCAAAATGTGTAGCTATGGTCATTCTCGTTAATTCTGTTAGAACTTCTGTTAAAATGAGTCACATATCACGCACGTGAGGCTGAATCAAAAAGCAAATATAAAAATCAAAATGAAAAAATTGTAGCAATAGTCCTTCAACTTTAATGTCCTTCAATTTTAATCTAACTGGAGCAATGATTCCTAAAATTTAACGCAATTGTAGTACTAGCTCTTCTAACTGACTAATTTTAACGGAAGTTTTAACGAAGTTGATGGAAATGATTATAACTACACATTTTAATAAATTAAAGGGAGCTTTAATGAAAAGGGCTTGAGTTAAGTTTAATTTAACAAAAAACCACCCTATACTATTATTTAACCAAAAGGGCTTCATATTTAATCATAAGGACAAAAACAATTTATATCAAGTCTCACAAACATTGAATACACATGTGTTGAAATAAAAGCCCAAAACGAAATATTATTTTTTCCTGCACTTAGGAAACCTCATGCTGTCTGCTAATTCGGTTAAAAATAAACTTTCCTTTATTTACAAACATGCCATTCTGTCAGCCAAATACTTCTATCTTCCTGTTATGATTTTTTTGCTGTTGGTTTTTTCTTTTTCTTTTTTTTCTTCTCGTCGTCCCCTCTTCCTCCTGAAAGGACGTCTTGTATAGGCTTGAGAAACCCAATCAATTCCAACTTTCTTTTATTATTTACATATGTTATATATATATATAGGGGTGTGCTATATACACACCTCATTTTACTTCTCACACACTTCTTGATAATTTTTGTCTGTTGATATTCTTCAATTCATCCGATCAGATGACCGAAAATTAAAAGAGAGCTTTAATGAAAAAGGCTTTTTCAAACTTTTTATTAACAAAAAACCATTTACTAACTTTATTTAATAAAAATGACTTAAACTTTAATGAAAAATGACAAAAACTAGAAAGAACAACCAAAATAAGGAAGTTTCACGTGCAAAATAAGAAATTCATTTTCCATCCATGCCCTTGCCTTCCGTCAGCCCACTTTTGTTAGAATTAAACTTTCATTTAGTTACAAATATGCCATTACCTCATTTATTTACAAATATGCCATTTTCTAGAGGATTCGTCCAAAAAAAAAAAAAAAACTTTTGCCAGTCGATACCAATTAAACCCCAACATAATTAATTATCTCCAATTCCTCGCCTCGCCTCCCATCAAATAAATTAAAAAAAAATTAAATTACACAAATAACTTCAAAATAATGAACTTTAGATTCGAAAATGACATAATTTCACCGAGTGTATCACCAAACTTCTACACAAATAACTATAAAATAATGAAGGTTAAGGGAAGATTTCTTGGATCAGTGAAACTTAAAGTGCAAGACTCACATCAACGTTTATGATTATGTTTTTTTTTTTTTTTGGAAACTAGTTTATGATTATGTTTGGTCTGAATTATGTTTGGAAGTCTCATGCAATTGCTTTGGATCTATCTCATTATAAAATTGAACTCGTGTGTGTGTGTGTGTGTGTGTGTGTGTGTGTATAGTGTTCCGTTTGAGAAATAATCAGTGTTTAGTTTACGAAACAGTGATAGTACTAGTGTTTCGTTTAATAAATAGTCAGTGTTTAGTTTACGAAACAGTGATAGTACTAGTGTTAGTGTTCCGTTTAAGAAATAGTCAGTGTTTAGTTTATGAAACAGTGATAGTGTTCCGTTTGAGAAATAATCAGTGTTTAGTTTACGAAACAGTGATAGTACTATTGTTCCGTTTAATAAATAGTTAGTATTTAGTTTACGAAACAGTGATAATACTAGTGTTCGTTTGATAAATAGTCAATATTTAGTTTACGAAACAGTTATAGTACTATTGTTCCGTTTAAGAAATAGTCAGTGTTTGGTTTACGAAACAGTTATAGTACTAGTGTTCCGTTTAAGAAATAGTTAGTGTTTAGTTTACGAAACAGTGATAGTGTTCCATTTGAGAAATAATCAGTGTTTAATTTACGAAACAGTGATAGTACTAGTGTTCTGTTTAATAAATAGTCAGTGTTTAGTTACGAAACATTGATAGTACTAGTGTTCCGTTTAAGAAATAGTCAGTGTTTAGTTTACGAAACAGTGATAGTACTAGTGTTCATTTGATAAATAGTCAATATTTAGTTTACGAAACAGTGATAGTACTAGTAAACTTAACAGTGATAATACTAGTGTTCCGTTTAAGAAATAGTCAGTGTTTAGTTTACGAAACAGTGATAATATTAGTGTTTGTTTGATAACTAGTCAATATTTAGTTTACGAAACAGTGATAGTACTAGTGTTCCGTTTAAGAAATAGTCAGTGTTTGGTTTACGAAACAGTTATAGTACTAGTGTTCCGTTTAAGAAATAGTTAGTGTTTAGTTTACGTTCCGTTTGAGAAATAATCAGTGTTTAGTTTATGAAACAGTGATAATACTAGTGTTCCGTTTAATAAATAGTCAATGTTTAGTTACGAAACATTGATAGTACTAGTGTTCCGTTTAAGAAATAGTCAGTGTTTAGTTTACGAAACAGTGATAGTACTAGTGTTCGTTTGATAAATAGTCAATATTTAGTTTACGAAACAGTGATAGTACTAGTAAACTTAACAGTGATAGTACTAGTGTTCCGTTTAAGAAATAGTCAGTGTTTAGTTTACGAAACAGTGATAGTACTAGGGTTCGTTTGATAAATAGTCAATATTTAGTTTATGAAACAGTGATAGTACTAGTGTTCCGTTTGAGAAATAATCAGTGTTTAGTTTACGAAACAGTGATAGTACTAGTATTATGTTTAATAAAATAAAAATTAATAAACATTGATAAAATGAAATAAAATAATTACAAAGTACACATGATTTACAGATTCTTAGAAATTTATTTTACAGTGAATTTACAGGTAAAGTTAAGAATATGCATAAATGTATACCTTACACCAAAATAAAGTACTTTGATACTTTGATTCTTGAAAGTGTCAAATGACAAATAGCAAGTAGGTTGTGTTAGCTAAATTAAGTAACTATTTTCTGATGCGATAAAAAACAAGAGGAAAGCATTATGGCAAAAACATGTTTTCTGATGGGCTTCATGATGCTTTCCATTTCCGTGTGAGAAAACTTTCCAAAGTTAATAATCAACTGATGAACTTGCTGCTCCTTAGCTTTGACTCGAGCCTCATAAATCAAATTTTGTGTTTTACATCCTCCACAGTAAGAAGTATAATCACAAGGAGTGTCCACAAAGTCCCAAGGAGGAGAAATTGTCTCCACGTTTGTCACCTGCACTTATTACCCAAGAAAAAGATATTGTTATTGTATTGAAAAGTTATTGAAATCAACATGAGATACTTCCATCACATGCACTAGACTATGAATTGTGTAAGGGCAATCACATAAAATTGAAAACCAATACAGGTAGCATGTAGTTTCTCAAGTTATATACAACAAAACCAGTATTCTCTCGTACCACGCAGGTTTTACAACCACCGCTCTGCTAAAACTTGAGCAGAAACCTTAAGTTAGCAGTATTCCTCCTATCATGCTAGGGACAGCTACCATAGTCTCCAGCATCATTGCACGGCACCCATACCGTCTCTGAAACATATATTCCATTTAACAAGAACTGAGATCATATTGGAATGAAATGAATAAACTTCAACCAAATTTTATGATCGATAAAGATGTTGTGATCACAAAACACTTAGGAAACTTCTACACAGATTACAGTTCTTCAGAATGAAGAGACATGTAAATACAATTGCAATTCGTTTGAAAATGCACAGCCGTAACAAAACATAATTTGACATGCATGGATCAATAAAAAGGCTTAATCATTTGTCTTGAAAGGTTTTGGGGTACTGCTGAAATGCGAATTCCTAGGACTATATTCATAGAAAAGTTATGCTTAAGTATGAAACTGAGGAAGTACATTAACAGAGGAAACAACATTAAAAACTTAAAACAAACTCATAAATCACACACAATCATTTATCCATTTCACTAGTCAAGAGCACAAAAGATACTTTCCCTTATCCAGATTTTCTTCAACTAATATACTCACATAATGGAAAGATGAATGTAAAAGTCACAATAAAATACATACCAAAATTCTAGAAGAACTCGGAAATCAAAGCTTAAAAATGCAAAAGCATCAGAATAATTTAAAATCGGTTTATAATAACATATCAACCGACTTCTTGATGAGCTAAATGATTTCCTTGTTTTATGATTACATCGCATTAGAAAACGCAAACAACACTAGCAAAGAACACCGATCCGAACTCCTATTCCACGATCTGAAACTATATTTCTTGATTGCTCAATTAGTTGTACACATTTTAATTAAATTAGAGCTTCAAAAGCGTACCACGCCAGCATCGCAACAGAAGCCCAAACACATCGTTTTAGGTGCAAATTATGCGCAATCGAGAGAACGACAAAACAGTAGAAAGATCACAGAGATGGAGAGAGAGAATGAGAGCGATTGCTTACCTTTGGCTCTTTTTTGCCGATGTTGGTGAAAAGTCTAGGTCCCTTCTTATCTTTACAGAAAGGAGAGAGAGTTAGAAATATTGGGAGAGAGAGTGTGACATCGTTTTGCATGTATGAGATCATCTGCGATTTTGACAGAGATGGAGATGGATCAAATTAAGTTTGGAGTCGGATCAGATCTATGATTTTGCACAGTGATAGAGATGGAGTTGCGATCCGAGCTTAGAAAGAAAAAATGGAAGGTTTCGAATGTCAGGAAGAAATAGGGGAGATAGAGAATAGCAAGGAGATCTGAAAATAAATTAAACGGAAAAAGCTTGCCGTCAGGGGCAAAACCGAAAACTAATGATTGGGCCATTTTAAATGGACTAGTTTAATGTTGGACTTTGTCCTAACCATTAAATAAAGTTATTACATGATTTTTGGTTAAAATTCAAAATTTTCAAGTCCTTTTCATTAGTTTTCCTTAAATTAAAGGCAAAAATGGTCACAATTTTTTTAATTTTTAATTGCGAGTGTACGCTTCAATTAGGTTGATATTGAGGAATCCAGATCCTCACCCAATTAAAATGATAATTAATTAAATAAAAACCAAATATTTGCAATGCCAAATTTACGAAGGAAGCAAAACGAGGAGCAGGAGAGCTTCTCTCCAATCAGAGTCCTCCGTTTTTCTGGAATTTCATTGGCAAAAGAAGCCCCCGCGCCGCGTTGCGGCGTCGAAACGGCGTCGTATGTCAGTTTGGGGGTCTGCTGGTGATGGGCGATGAGAAGTCGTCGTCTTCGATCGTAATGGCGAGCAGAGACAGAGAACCGCGAGATCGTGAGCTTCTCATTCCGGTGGCTGACTCCGGCGACGAAGATGCATCGTCCAAACCCTCCTAGTCTTCATCCTCCTCCCACCACACCGGCCGCGAGGTGAGTTTCGATTGCTGTTTGTTGGCCTAGGGTTTTGCTCTCTGTTTCAAATTTTATTGCTTTGTGTGTTGTGTTTGGTTGCTGAGAAAATTGGAGGATTCGAGGGAAAAGCTGAAATTTTTGCATAGTTTGCGAATTCAAGTTAGCGTGTTTGTGTTAATTGTGATTTATGGTTGATTTTTATGATTAAGTTTCTAATTTTGTGTTTGACTCAGTCTGATTTACTGTTTCCTGAAGCTAATGAAGGAGCAAACCCAGATTTGGGTCTTGTTTTGTTTGTCAAATTTTCATCAGTTCATTTGACGTTGGGTTTTCCGGTATTACTTCCCTCTCATTGGTTTGAAATTTCGGTGCGAGTTTAGCTCTATTTCTCTGCTCGAGTTTCCAAGTAATGTTATTAGAAGATCAAACAATTGATTTGGATATATCTTAGGGCATTTCGACAAGAAATTTAGTGGCATGGTTGCGTTTTACTGTTAGTCAGTTTAAAGGTGTTGCTGCTTCACAGTACATGTCTCACTTGAACAAAAACACAATTCTGTGAAGGAATTTGAAAAAACGAGGCATTCTGCTGATGGTTTTTCGAGGAGTGGAAATGAAGAGCTTAAGAAGGTGATCAGAGACAGCCTTGTGAGTCAGAAACTGGTGGAAAATACAGAATCTGTCGAACAGGGTTTTACTTTTGCCCTCGAAGATAATGGATTCATGCTCGGATACTCCCTCCACCAGCTCAAGCCAGAGTTATATGTTTCATACCACCAGAGACTCCACCATTGCAACAGCTGCTTCACAAAAGGCGGGGAAAGGGCCGAGTCTGATTACCAAGCTCATGGGAATTGAATAGCACCCCTCGAGACCTTTGCAGGCCGCCTTGAAGAAACTGCTCAAGGAGGGTGAGAAGACTGTTTCAAGTCAGCAGAGATCTATGTTTGATATCAATAGGCCAAAAGTTCAAAACCCTCAAACTTTAGCTCAAAACGCTGATCACGAAAAGAGGACCTTGGGGGAAGTTCTCGAAACGATGCAATTTAAAGGACTTTTGAAAGGCAGTTCTGTGGAAGAGCATAGGCTTGATTTTCGTCATTCCAATCACTCCGGTTCCACGAAAATATTCACTAATGATAGCCTTCCCATTGCGCTTACAAGGACTTTTCCTGTTTCAAAATTGGAGGAGCCTCATGCACCATTGGTTCGAGGAGAGGAAACCTTCTACACGAAAAAGAGGCTGAAGAAAGACAGGCCAAGACAAAAGAAAAGGCTTCGAGAAAGTTGAAAGCTTCTCATCCCGCAGATCTCAAACCACATAAAAAGGAGGCAAATGCCAAGAAGGTTGATAAGATCCAAAAGGTGACTTCGGTTAGTAGGAATTCACCAGAGAAAGATATAGTGAAATCTATAAATGTGTTGAAGTCTCAAGATCAGGGTAAATTGACCTCTGCAAAGGCAAGAAAGCATGAATCTGGATCAAACATCACAAAGAATTCAACATCTCAGCAACCAAGTACTGCAACAATCACAATCTCGAAATGCTCATCTCAGAATGTAGCGCGTAACTCACCTGAGCGGAAAAGAAATCACTTGAGGAAAATCCAGCCAAAGAGCCTAAAGTAACTAAATCAGTTGCAAGTCCTCCTTGCATCTTTTCAGAAAATTTCTGCTTTTTTTTTTCGGCATACAAATATAACTTTTAGAAGCTAATGTAGTAATGTTGTTTTTATGCAGACCAAAAATGTTGTGAGTGAAGAAAGTGCGAAGATAATTATTATGGACGATAAAAGTAGCGCTTCCCCAATCAAAGCTGGTCTTGAGACGAAAACCCTAAGGAAGAAGAAACAGATGCCTATGTATTTCAGAGTAGAGGTATGGCCTTCTTGAATTACAAGTAACTTGAATATATAATGTCCAGTGTCGCTAGTAAAATGAGAACGTGCACTGACAAGAAAACATTGGGCGTTACCACACCTGTTTTCTTGCTCGCTAGTGCTTTTAATAAGGACGTGCGTTGACAAGAATGCTAGAGGGTAACATCTCTTATTCATAAGCAAAACTAGCTAAAGAAATGCTTAAATTACAAAATTATGAAGCGTAACGCTTTTCTGACAACTTCAAATGTCTAGATGAACACATTAGCTGGGTAACCTCAATGCCGTCAGGAAGAAGATAGTTCAGTCATCAGTTCAGAACATTATCCAGTTTATAATTTCTGCTCTAGTATTCGCATGTGATTTCGACCATTTGGGGAGCCTGCATGCTCCAGTTTATGAACACCATCTTTCTTTTCAGTTACCCAAAATTTCAGACTAGTTTTATATTCATATATGTTGATTTCAGATTAGTTTTATATTCATATAAGTCGATTCTAGTTTTGAGTTCATATATATTAATTTTATATTAGTATTACATTGCAGTAATTTCGAAAGTTCTGTATGTGATTCCACACCACTAAGCCCTAAACAAGAAATAGAAACCAAAATTGCAGAAGAAGCTTCAGTACACGAGTCGGAGTGCAGAGGATGGCAAAATGTTTGAAAATGGAGAAAATTTTGGAGATTTTGTATTGAGAAATCCATCATTTCTTGGTCTTGTAGAGAAGATTTTTTATTTTAACATGAACAGCCCTACAATCTTAAATACATATTTCCATGTATAGATTGCACAAACGAGCTCATTGAGTACAAAAGCGTTCATGACCAAAAACAGTCAATCTTCTGCTACTGGCATGTCAAGGCAAGTCAAGAACATGCATAACTCTAGAAAAGTTGGTGGAGGAAGTTTGTAGCGGAGTCGAGAATCTGAGAAATTACAGCAAGCTTGCCGGTGAGAGGCTTCTTGCAGACAGTCTGTATTTGATGTTTGAGAGGGAAGCCGAGGCAAGTAGTGAATGACAGAGAGAAACTGGTTGTAGAAGGATTGATTGAGGAGGTAATTGGCAAATAGTGAATTTCTGTACATAAAAATAGTGCTCAGATTAATTAAAACGGTGTAGAAAATATTGACTGGCATCTTGAGGCTATCATTATTTTTCTCACCTTAAAAGTAAATTCCTCGAATATGTGGTGGAAGTAGGGCAAGTATTTCTGCGAATTTGAGTGGTACTTCTCGAATCATCGAGTGCGTGTCTTATATCGGTTTTTGCGATGTTGAAATGTTTCTAGATGCAATATATCTTTAAACTTCAAAACAATTACTTACCTAAAAAATCATAAGAGTCTGAGAGAAGTATGAAATATCGAATTGCTGATGATGAAGCCGGTGGTGATCTGTAGTCCAGAAATTCAGATGTGATGACAATGATGACGATGCATCACTGCCTTGATCGTGCCTCACCATAGAACCGATCTGGTGTGACTTAATCTAGACAAACGATGTTTTCACTTCAAAATTTTTGCCTTTTTCCATTTTAGTCATGTTTAGTAATTCTCATCATAGAACCGAGCTGGATGTGGGTCCAAATCATGCAGGTTTTCCTTCATAGGTTTGTTCCCTACTAGATTAACCCATGTTCTCTTCAATGTCCCAGAAAAATCAGGAGAAGAAGGGGACTAATTGCTTAGCAAGTAAATATTTTCAACTCTCAGTCTTTCACTCTCTCCAAATGGTAAAGGCCAACAGAGTCAGGCGTCGGGCTGAATGTGGGTGTAGACATCGAAATTTCGGTAAATAAATGTTGATCGATAAATCAAAGTGTCAGCGCTCATGTATTACATAAATTTTACACGTAGGGTGTGACTCAACGAAAATTGAAATGAGTTGGAAAAGTCATCAAATAGGACACGTGTCAACACCTGACAGAAACGACTTATTTCATCTGAGATATTATATTCAAAATTAGGCCTTGGAAAATTCTATAAATACAAGCCCATTTCATTCATTTGGAGGGGAAAGGAACCAAAATCATTAGGCAAAATTCTTGAAGTTCTGAAGCTCTGAAACTTCGAAGCTCTCAAGCATCCAGGTTCCCGAAGAATCAAGAAAGCTCTATTCGTTCTTCGTTCTTTGTTCATCCTAAGATCAAGCCCCAACGGCCCTTTGGATCAACAATCATCCACCAATTCAAGATCAAGCCCCGACGGCCCTTGAAGAAAGTGTTCTTCGTTCTTCGTTCATCGTTCTTCCAAGATCAAGCCCCGACGGCCCTTGGATCAACAATCAACCAATTCAAGATCAAGCCCCGACGGCCCTTGAAGAAAGTGTTCTTCGTTCTTCGTTCATCGTTCTTCCAAGATCAAGCCCCGACGGCCCTTGGATCAACAATCCACCAATTCAAGATCAAGCCCCGACGGCCCCTTGAAGAAAGTGTTCTTCGTTCTTCGTTCATCATTCTTCCAAGATCAAGCCCCGACGGCCCTTGGATCAACAGCATCAACAAATCCACACATCCAACCGTTTTTCAAGATCAAGCCCAAAAGCCGTTCATCACTGTTCTTCAAGATCAAGCCCAAAAGCCCTTGAAGATCCACTTATCACCGTTATTCAAGATCAAGCCTCAACGGCCCTTGAAGAAACACTCATCCTCAAGATCAAGCCCCAACGGCTCCTTGAAGATCCGCTCAAATCCAGCTTCAAAGATCAAGCCCACGGCCCTTGAAGAAACTTCCAACTGTTCATCCAAAATCAAACCTCAACGGCCCTTGGATCAACGAAACATCCACAAATACACACCTTACGGAGATCGAATCAGAGGATCAAAATAGAGAGAGATTGTAACCCAAAACCATTAACACAAAATATTTGTTTGTGCACGTTGTTCTTGTCTCTTTCGTTTCGGGAATTTTCCGTGTTCACAGTGGGTTGAGAAAGTAGATGAATGATCAGGTGACAAAGAAAGACATGCAAAGGATTTGCAAAGGCGTGCAAGAAGATCATCGTCCACTGAGTTGGATATCTGCTCTCCACTGTCACTGACCACCGGACCATGTGGGTGCCGCTGGAGAAGTACTGGTAGATTCTGAGGACATGATCGAGGGTGAGAGTGAGGCCGTCGTGAACGACGCTGGATATGACAGCCTGCATGAGGAGTATCAAGAGACAAGGAAAGACGTAAATGCGCAAGGCCGAGAGGATCATGATGATGCACTGCTACTGCTAGTTCTTCTGTTCTACTCATAATTTGATTACTACTCGGATCATATTCTCCCATTGAGTCGGATATCTGCTCTCTACTGTCACTGACCGCCGGACCATGTGGTTGCCGCTGGAGAAGTACTGGTAAATTCTGAGGACATGATCGAGGATGAGAGTGAAACCGTCGTGAACGACGCTGGATATGACGGCCTGCATGAGGAGTATCAAGAGACGAGGAAAGATGTAAAAGCGCAAGGCCGAGAAGATCATGATCATGCACTGCTACTGCTAGCTGTTCTTCTGTACTACTCATAATTTGATTACTACTCGGATCATATGCGCCCTTTGAGTCGGATATCTGCTCTCTTCTGTCACTGACCGCCGGACCCGTGGCTGGAAGAGTACTGGGAGATTCTCATGACGAGTTTGAGGCTGAGAGTGAGGTTGAAGCGAATGAGTCTGTCGCAAGGCACAATACGACTGCCTGCAGGAAGAGTATCAACAGACAAAGAAGGACGTAAATGCGCAAGGCCGAAAGGATCATGATCATAGAACCGAGCTGGATGTGGGTAACCAGCTTGGTCCAAATCATGCATATTTTCCTTCATAGGTTTGCCCCATACTGGATTAACCCCTGTTCTCTTCACTGTCTGAGGAAAATCAGATTCCGCAAAAATTATATCAACTTCAACTTTATCCTTGCCTTGCAAATTGAGCTTATGGTTCGATAATTGTCCGTGCCAAATATAATGGGCCGGTTTGTTATCTATTAGCCCCTCCCAATCTTCTCTGACTATGCAATCCCCCAACTCTGTACATTTGGTATTATTTATTACAGTGATACTGGCAAGAGGAAGAGGACGATTGAATCTATTGCCTGAGCAATAAAAGCAAAACAGAGCCAACCTTTCAAAATTGCAGAATAGAGTCAGCCCTTCTTCAAGATTACGCTCATCACTTGGGGGAATAACAAAACTGACTTTATTGCCCTCATTGACAAACTCAAACCAATCAGGAACATTATTTCCACGGAGGAAAATGCCACCAAATCCACAAGAAGTCCATCCCTACATATACAATGCAAGTGTCATATATATGTACATGTACATGTGCGTTTGTGTGTGCATGCGCAGGATAGGAAGGCAATAGAGAGAGAGAGAGAGAGAGAGATACCTGTAAGATGTTCTTCCTAAACTCAGCTGTGAGATTGGTGCACCTTTTCATATCAATCCATGTCATGGTGTTTAATGACTTACCGGAACCTACAACCTTAGTGAGTTTGGTTGAATCACTTACATTCAGCTGTCTCCCATTTGCCCTTTCTGATAACTTTGGCACAATTCTCAACGCAGGGCAATCAAATGCATACAGAAATTTCAAATTTGTTGGTAAATCAGGGATCGTTTGAAGCTTTCTGCATCCACTTAGCCGTAGAGTTTCGAGCTTTGAAAGACCAGTGAGGCTGGGTAGGCTACGAAAATCATTCCTTCGAAGATTCAAATCTTGTAAGGAAATTAGACTCCCAAGATCCTCAGGAATAGGCAACCCCAACAATTGCACACATTCTAAGGATAAACGAGTGAGATTTTTCAGTCTCACCATGGAAGGTGGTACTTGCCTTATGGCTGTACTCTCTGCTTCAAGTACTCTCAACGATACCATCTCCCCTAAATCCTCATGTAGTTCTATGAAACATCCATTAAGAAGAAGAGTCTCAACAGATTTCGACTTATAGAAATCCCTTGGAAGAGAACGAAGCTTGTAACATCTCGTAAGGTTCACCAAAGACAGTCTTTCAAGATGACTAATGGAGGGGTGAATCTCGGACAAATTAAAACAGCATTCCAATATCAGCTCTTCAAGATTTGGGAGTTGTGAAAACTCCGGTGATTTAATTAGTAAACGGGAATAACTGAGATTAATGATTTTCAACTTCAGCAACGACTGTTGCACGAAAGCAAAGGAAAATTGAAATTAATATTCAAAAGGAATATCTCATAAAAAAGAGGAGGGAATCCAAAAACAAATAGAAACAGAATATCATCATGTGTAATTGATTGTACCTTGGAACCCTCCCAAACTTGTAGCAGTTGGCTAAACTGCATGTCTAAAACAACTAGTCTTGGTTGATTAATAAAGTCATCTGGTATGGACTTTAAAGGGAATCCATGCCAGCACAACCATATTAACTCGTTGGGAAGATGTTTGTATTCTCCATTGAGCTCTACGAAGTTGAGCTAAAGCAATCTCAGTTTCTTCATATTGGTAAATGTTATTGTAGTGAAACAACTGGTCCTTGGTAGAGCAAGTCCTTCGACTCCTTCAGTTCCCTGTTGACAAAAGGTTATACTGGTAAGAAACATACGATGCATTAATCTAAAATTTATTGGGAATGTACTTACAGTTTTATTTGTTAATACATTGGTGACGACTTGAGGGTTCCACAACCTACTTCATTTTCTAGGGTGATCAGGAGATTTTTCAGAAATGATTACTTTGGCCATTTCTCGAAGCAAATCATGCATATTCAACTCGTTGTGTTCAACAGTTACAAGGCATCGTTCACGAAGAACACTGATCCCTATTGTTGCAGAAAATTCACGTCCATATAATACTTTTATGACATAGTCCTTATTCCATCCAATAAAGAAACAAGATATGTCAAGGAATATAGCCTTTTGTGTATCATCCCTACATAGCGATAGCGATTTTTCGTTAATAAACCATGACGATTATAAGGGTTTCAATCCGTTATAAGGAATTCAAAATTGAGGTTGAATAATTTTTAGTGTTCTTTAGAGCCAGGTCTTGCAATTTTTTGAACAAACAATATTATCTACACCAAAGGAAAAATGATAGGCTAAGCCGCACAATGTGTTAACTATAATATGGTTCAAATTCGCATTTGGTGAGAATCGAACTTAAAACCTCTCATCTACAAGTAAACAGGAATATCACTAAACTGTAATACTGAATGACATGTTTTGTTGCAATTTTTATTTCCTTGAGAAAAACTCATCTTTAAACATCCAACTAAAATTCAAATCCATTAATAATACAAAGAAATAAACAAACTAATTGCAATCTATGCCGCAACACATTGGAATAGGATTCTCTCCTCTCTTTTGTTCTCTTCCCTTCCCTCCCCTCCTATTTGAATGGTCGCGGTTAAACTATGTCAACATCTTATATTAATTTTTTTATAGAAAGAGAAAAACAAAATAAAGAATGTGAGATGAGGGGATGAAAGATGATGGAAAGAGGAGGGGAGAGAATCTTTGTCCAATTATGCCAATAAACTTTATAAATACTTACAATAATGATGAAATTCTAACAATAATGATGAAATCATAAGTTTGATCTAGTTTCTTATGTTTATTTTTTTCAAGCATTTAAAATTAAAATCAACTTGAGGTGCATTATCCTTTGTGTATCTACAATGAGCTCCACTTTAAATTTGATTGTAAGAATATGTGGGCATGGTGTTTAAAAAAGCGATAAAATACAAAAATAACTTGGAAACTGCCAGTCAGTAGTGGAGTTGCCATTTGACCTGACTAAAACATTTAAGTTAACACGAAACTCAGTTGTGTTTTCTAAACATTAATAATGTCAATATAAATTTGACATCTCTTTTAAAGACGTTATTATCATTTTTTCAATTTAAGCTTAGCTCTAGTCATCCCAATTCACTCTTGGAAATCCAAATTTTTTTTGTTTTGTTTCAACAAACGATATTATCTACACTAAAACGATTGAGGGGTGGCAAAGCCTCACAAATGACTAGTAATAATATGGTTTAAATTCTCATTTGACGAAAATTAAATATAAGACCTCTCACTTGAAAAAGAATATCATTGGACCGCAGTACTAAGTGGCAGAAATCCAAAATTGAGGTTGAATCATTTAAAAGACAATCGAAATTAAATTACACCCCTAATTAAGAAGTGTGTATGTATAAATAGTAGAGATTCAACAACTCTCTTATCTCAATATTGCGTTGCCAAAAAATAACACCAAATTGCAGGCCAAAATTGCTGGCATCCTATAGTGGAAGAGACATCTCATCAAACATCAATATACAGTATAAACTGAGAAACAAAAAGAGATTAAGCATTAATTAAATCCTCCCCTTGTTTAATTAGCGGTAAACAAGACACAACATTTCCTTAAAGTCAGCACATGCGCGTAATATAATAATCTCCACAATATTATTATATTTCTAGATAATTGAAAAATAGATTAACTATTTTACTTCTTGAAGAAAATTGTAATAATTGTCTTTTAGCTTTAATTTAATTGGATTAATTGTCATCAACTAAAAATTATTGTTCCCTTAACTCATTAGAATGTGCATTTATGTTCCTTTTCGTCAATTTCGTTTGAACTTTTGTTAAAATGAATCATATATCACGCACGTGAGGCTGAATCAAAGAGAAAATATAGAAAATTAAATGAAAAATTGTAGAAATTGTCCCACAACTTTAACATTCTTCAATTTTAATTTAATTGGAGCAATAATCCCTACATTTTTACGCAATTGTAGTATTAGTTCTTCCAACGTGATTTATTTTAATAAAAATTTTGACGAAGTTTGATAAAAATGACGTTAATTACATGTTTTTATAAGTTAAAAGGCCAATAATGACGAATTTTTTATTTTTTATTGAGAGCGTGTCCGAATTTTCTCTAGTCCTTGGTTATCGTCACCCAATTACAATAATAATTAATTAAATAAAAACCAAATATTTGAAATGCCAAAAATACAAAGGAAGCAAAACGAGGATCGGGAGAGCTTCTCTCTAATCACAGTCCTTCGCTCTTCTGGAATTTCACTGGCACAAAAAGCCCCCGCGTTGCGGCGTTGAGACGGCGTCGTATATCAATTTGGGGGTCTACTGGTGATGGGCGATGAGAAGTCGTCGTCTTCGATCGTAATGGCGAGCAGAGACAGGGAACCGCGGGATCGTGAGCTTCTCATTCCGGTGGCGGACTCCGGCGACGAAGATGCATCGTCCAAACCCTCCTCGTCTTCCTCCTCATCCCACCACACCGGCCGCGAGGTGAGTCTCGAGTTCTGTTTCAAATTTCATTGCTTTGTGTGTTGCGTTGTGTTTGGTTGCTGAGAAAATGGAGGAAAATTCGAGGGAAAGGCTGTAATTTTTTGCATAGGTTGCGAAATGAAGTTAGTGTGTTTGTGTTAATTTGGATTTATGCGTTGATTTTGCGATTAAGTTTCTAATTTTGTGTTTGACTTGGTCTGATTTACTGTTTCCTGAGCTAATGGAGGAGCAAACTCAGATTTGGCTTTTGTTTTATTTGTCAAATTTTCATCAGTTCATTTGGACTTGTAATGTGCTAATATGGATTTTCGGTATTAATTTCTGCTTATTGGTTCGAAATTTGGATGTGAGTGTAGCTCTATTTCTCTGCTTGAGCTTCCAAGTAACGTGATAAGAAGATCAAACAATTTATTCGTGTATATGTAGGCATTTCGACAAGAAATTTAGTGACATTGTTGCGTTTTACTTTTAGTCATTTTAAGGGTGTTGCTGCTGCATTATACCACTGATATGCACTTAAAATTTTGTTTCGTAAGTCAGCAGTAATTTATCAAGAACCAGTTACGGTGTGTCAAGGTTTGTTACTTTTTGGTGGCCTAAGTTGGCCCATAAGTTTTCCCATACTTTGAGTGTTTGTGCTCCCTTCATAACAATCATTCTGATCTCTTTTTGTCTATGTGCAGACATTTTCCAAGTTGTTAGAAGTTGGGCATCAAAAAAGTTCATGACAGGATGGTGGGCATTTCTTTCTTCTGGCTCCAATTTCGTTCAAATCATGTTCATATGCAATACTATTTTCTGTTTATACTCTGTGTGCAAACAATCACTTCTATGTTGTGGGGAGGGTCAAATATTTTTAAAGTTGTTGGATTTCTGATTATCTTAAGATTCAGAGTTGAAAGATGGAATGCTTTAGTAGTGATAGGAACTTAAACTTAGATTGTTGGCATGTATTTATAATTTATTTTTCTCTCCTGAAAGTAGAAGTATATTAGAAGTTAGTTAAGATAGAGAACTAGCCTCTTGCCAGATGAATTCAAGAAATGTACAACATAACTTGATTACAAGTTTTAGACTGAGCCCATTTCATGTAATTTTACGCTAATCATGTCATACGTGTGTGGATTTTTCTTGATGCATCCATTTAATGTAGTAGCTAATGAGATCAAAGCTTCGTTCTCCTTCTTTGAGACTGCTTTTTGCTTATATATATATATATATATATATGTATGTATGTATCATATTAGCCGCTCACTTTTTGCTCTTTTGCAGTGTGATCTTATTTCCAATAGCGATCACTTTCTATATCACGTGGGTGGTTTATTCACTTTGTGGATGGTTTCTTCTCTCCGATCTATGCTCAACTTGGAATCGACATTTTTGGTATGTAGTGTTCTGAAATGCATCCTTGAACCCATTATTTGATTGGTACATTCTAACTTGCATTAGTTATGGTCTTGGGGTTTGACGTTGCTGAGTATCTAGTCCATTTTCTCTCTTCATCTAATCCTAGACACAGTAATTTTGATGCGATAATTCAACTTAAGTAAAGATGCCGCCCCATTATTATATAATGCCTAGTTTACAGTCAAAACATATGTTTTCAGTGATTCTTTTTTTTTTGGTCTTACAATCTATAACTGACCTTTCAACTTCATATACATGTTAGGTCTTGGATTTGTAACTTCTATTACGTTCATATTTCTCGTTGGGGTGTTCATGTCATCATGGTTGGGTGCATCTGTCCATGGGCCTTGGAGAGTGGTTTATCAAAAGAATGCCATTTGTTCGTCATATCTACAATGCCTCCAAGCAGATTAGTTCTGCTATATCACCAGGTGAGCTCTATAGAAATTTCAGTTCCCTTGGTTGGAATGAATGAATTAGATGGGTCAATCTTTAATCCTTAGCTCTTTATAATTTTTAGATCAAAATACACAAGCTTTCAAGGAAGTGGCCATAATAAGGCATCCACGTATTGGTGAATATGCATTCGGGTTCATCACTTCATCCGTTGTCCTTCAGGTATGCTAATAACTTTTTATTGTGAAAAACAAGGACACAGCAGATGAAATGATGCTGTGGCAGCTTGTGCTTTTAAACATAATTGGTTTTTCAGACTGTTGTAATGGTGACTTTATTTCTCCTTGTCCCCAAAATTATTTTGCAGAGCTATTCTGGAGATGAAGAGTTGTGCTGTGTTTATGTTCCCACGAACCATCTTTACATTGGTGATGTGTTCCTAGTCAACACCAAGGATGTTATCAGACCAAATTTATCCGTACGGGAGGGAATTGGTGAGTAAGCCTATGTATTCTACTTCAACTAGAAATAGAACGGCAGGGATGAATAGACTTGAGCCCTTAGCTTGAATTTACCTACCACGTCCCAAACCTGAAAATGAAAGATTAAACTAGAGTACTTTTATCTCCATGAAGTTGTACCTATCACCAATGCGGTATCTTATCAGTTTATCCTTGGAATGCAGAAATTGTTTGTGTCTGGAGGCATGTCAATGCCCCAGATCCTGTCAACGCTCGATCCACGGATCATGCCAGTGGAAGCTGAGGGAAGGCGTTAGATGTAGCTAAGTTGCTCCTTAATTTGATTACCTTATTTGGTTCTGCAATGTCATCAGACTGGCCATGCAATCAACGTGCTGCTTATGCAGGATTTAGGATCAGATTATCGAGTGTCAGATTCTGGTGACATTTGTAACATCAGTTTTTAGCGATCAATAATTCGTAACATCGTTGTGATGTTCGAATGTATAATTTTTAGTGTTTGCTTGAAATATAGCTGGATGGATGAAGTGATAATACAGGCGTATTATAGCCTTGTTTTGATGTTGAGTTTTCATATTTTGTTGTAGAAACGCTTTCTGTATTATAGCCTTGTTTTGATGTTGAGTTTTTATATTTTGTAGTAGAAACCCTTTCTGGAAAAGGAAGGACTAAAGTGCTTATCTAGAAAGCATATTTTGTTCCTTTTCCATAAACACACTTCTAACAAAAGCAGCTAAAGTGCTTCCTACATAAGCGGTCACAATCTTGATCTATAAGACCAACTCCAATCCTTGGAGTAAGTCTCAAACTTTCCCTTCTATTCCCCCATTTCATTCCAACCCTTCTTCTAAAATGGAGTAAAGTGTTAGAACTAAAAAAAAAGCCAAATTTCGACCAAGATTTAGGCCAAGTTAGTGGGATGGCCCACTTGTGTGAGTGGGAAACCAGCAATTGGACATCACTTACCCAACTGACGCGTCATACTCTTACAACTCTCTAGTGCCTGCAAGGTGGCAACCCCATCCATGTGGGTTGTGTTGGCTACTTGTCGGCAATAAAGTTGAGCCCAACGGCTCCTTTTGTGATCAATGACTCACATTCAAATGACCGTTGGTTATCCAACGAACCAACATTTAATTTAGTTAATGCTTTTGTTTTATATTCATTCTTTAATAATCTGGGGTTAAAAATTTAGGTTTTAAGGGTTGAAGCAAAAAAATTATTTCTGGGATAAAACCTAAATTTTTCGGGTTAAAAAATTTTAAGTTTTAACCCAAAAATTAGAGATGGTCTAAGGTAAGCATATCATCTCCTCCAATAAAATAGACACGAGGTTTGTTTTCCAAAATTATTCTTTTAAAACACTCGAGCCAAAATGGGCTCATTTAAAAGGAATATCCTTCACTATAATGGGCCGGCCTTATGTGGATCAGTTGATGTTGTAGCTCAACTTCAACGCCATTGGAAGAGGCGCACGCTATAACTATACACTCAACTGTACTGTATAATTAACCCCAATCCGAAAGCCCTAAAACCCGAAACACAAAAGCCTAGCCCCGAAAGCCTCCGTCACACCTCTTTATAAATCCGCGAACTCTTCCGCTCCAAAACACCAAGAATCTCCAACCGGCCGCTTAGGGTTTCGAGCTCCTCAGGAATTAGGGTTTTTAAACTTCTTGCATCGCCATTTTTCTCTCTCTGTTTTTCGCTTTTTCAAGTTTCGATTTCAAATTTTGGGGCTATGATGATTCATTGATATAAGGTCTCGTTCGTCGTAACGGCCGTTAAGGCCTTGCCGACCATCCTGTTATATCACCACCCATATTCTGAGTCTCTTTTAATCTAATTTCCCAAAATTCAAAAGCTTTTGTTCTTGATTTGTTTCAAATTAGGGTTTTATCTTACTTAATCGCTTTTTGCTAAGCAAAAGTTCTGTATTTTTTGGGTTTTTTATTTGTCAGCCGATGATTAAATTAAATATTTAGACAAGCATATGTCTGAATTACACTATGTGGAACAAACTAATCTTCTCTATGAGGCTGATAATAATTTTTTCTAAATTTTAGGAACCTGAAAATTTTAATCTTTTTATTTGTTTGAATTTTTCTGGGTATTTTTGTTGTGGGTTTTGGATTTCTGAAAATACCAAACAAATTATTTCACCAAAAAATTAACGTACTTTAGGATTTGAGATCAGCTGCCAATGATGATAGTACGGTTTTTCGTGTAATTTATGACATTCTGTGATTACCTATATACCTACTGCCTTCCTTCTGAGGCTGATCTCTTTTTCTTAAAATAATAACATACTTTTTATGAATTTAGCGTAGATTATCTTATCGTTTATTGATTATAAGTAATAGGGTCGTGTGATGATTTGACGCATAGTTCAACTGAATCTCTGTGATTAAGCAATTTTCATGTCTTTCGCTCCTATCTGACGACCCTTCTGTTTGTTTCTCTAATTTTGTGTTGTAAACTTGGTATTTTTGTGTCTAAATTGTGTTTTTTTACTGCCAATCAAAAATTTCACTTTTGTTTTTGCATTTGTTTGCGTTCGGAAATTCCCTTATCGTGGGATGAAAGCAGCGGGATTGCTGGGCGGTGCATGATCATGTTGAATTATTTATTTTGCACCGCCAACAATATCATGGTGCCTGCGGCAACACGGATTCGTCATATGAATCTGACTGGACTGTGAGGATTTGTATTTTTGGTCTCTCGTCGTAATGGCCTCATTGGCCCTTGCCGACCACTCTGATATTGCATCAGTTGTCTGAGTCCATAAATTCTCTAAGCATATGCCGCTTCAACAGCAATGTCTGTATGTAGTGTTCGTTTGTAATTTTATGCAAGTGTTGTTTGTGGTCTTGGCTTTTGGGATTATTTTTCTCGCAGGTAACGGTAGGGATAATCGGCGAACCGTTGTTGAATTAGTCTCATGATGATCGAGGCTCTCCGGCCATGTGAAATCACTTGTTGGGCTCCCCCATATGAATCACTCGTCAGTTTTTAGATAGTTATGCAATTGTTCTAAGGCTTGTAGCGTAGATGGTGTTGGTTCAAAGTGCTCAAGAAAGTATGCTTATTGTGTATTACCCAATAAACATTATAATTCAGATTGCAGGCATGTTAATTGGTGTCCTTCATTGCTCATTGTAATTTATTGTTAATAAAGTTGGTTTTTTCTTAAAGTGGCATGTCTTGTATATGTGGATTTAATGCAAGAACGGAGTGTCAACTGTCGATGCTGTCTCTCCCCAGGGGTTGGGAACCTCCTTACGCATGAATGGTTAAACGATTTTTGATCAAACCAAAAAAAAAAAAAAATCTCAGGAGTATGGATCACCTTTTTAAGAAAGGAAAATGGCTTGAAAGATTTAAGTTTTAATGATAAGGACAAAATAAATGGTAAAGTAAAATAGTATCAGAATTGACTTTTTAGTGTAAAAATGTGGTTTTTCGTCAAAGTGAACTATACAGGAAGTTTTTCGTTAAAGTTCCCTTTAAGAAATTATACTATAGATGCACTGCTTGTCACACCCTGATCCGGGCTCCACCACATCCCAGGCTTGATCTTCGTCGTAACACGATATCGTCTGTTTTTGGGACCGGATCATGCTCTCACGGTTTTGTTTATGTAAACTCACATAAAAACTTCTCATTGGGGTCATCCATCCTAGGATTCGGAGTTCCGATAGAACCCGAAGCCCGAAGCTAGTGAGTTCCTAAAAGAGATGTGAATATATATATATATATATATATATATATATATATAAGGCTTAGAGGTAATGTTACACGGCTTATGTGACAACTTATCATCTCAAGAATACGAAGATAAACTATATATTATTATTGATGGAATCCAATATCGTATTATGAAAGTTCTTCTACA
>CM066509.1:155353-207414 GCA_033883245.1 Malus orientalis
GATGGACAATGACTTCCTAGTGTGTTTCCGTTGAGTGGTCTAGAATCCCATCTCTTGTTCGGTTTCGTTGAATTAGTCAGAAACCCTAGATTCTTGTGAATAGAAATTGCTCAAGGTAGACATTTGTGTTTGTAAATTAGGGTTACAATATTGCTTGAATCCAAGTAGGGAAATGCATATATTTGTTTTATTAAATTTCATGAATTGATACTTGATCTTGTTGGTTAATTAACGTAGCTACTAACTATGCATCTTTAAGTCATTGAACCAATTATTTGCTGTAATTTTGGAATTATGTTGGAAATCATTGTGATATATGTGATTGACGAAATGACAATCCTGGTTGTGAAATTGTTGCCTTAAGTAGCCTGGAATCTAGTGAGCCATGCTTGTTGAGTCCCATCTATGTTTCTTGCCAGTTAATGCCTTGAGAAATTTTAAAACTTACAAGAAATGTGAACTACGAATGACTTAATCTCGTCTTTGAGTACATGAGACATAAAGGTTAGATGCATCCATGTGATAAAAGAGAAGTTACTACATTATTGACCTGTTGGTTTGTTTTTTGCCATGTCTTAGAAATGAGACATGACAGTTAGGTAGGTACATTCTAAAGTCACATGTCGGTCCTGTAGAAATCTCCGAATGGGATTCTACTAAGTACAAATTCTTTATAGAGGAAGCTAGCAATGTACGTCTTGTATACATTCCTATTGCGACCCATTTTTGTGTGTAATTCATGTCGCATATTACAAACTTATTTCTAAACCACTCATTCATCGTTCAAGACCCAAGAAGTTTTTATTCCCATTCGATTGATTGATTTAACATGGGATATGGGATAGATGTTATAGAAACCAACCACTTGAATCATATTTTACAGATCACATGATGTGTTAGCTCATGGTTGGATTCATTCTTTAAAGAGTGGTGATATTCCCACCCCGGTGTCTTATTTCCCCACCCACCATTTAATGAAAATGTTAATAACATATTTATCCTTTTAAAAGAAGACTCTTAAACCCCTATTTAATTCAGTAATAAAATCTTGAAAAAACAAAAAATAATTTAAAATAATAAATAAATAATGGTAGATGGGGTGTGATATCTTTGGTGGAAAGAGGTTGGGAAAGATTTGGGTTAGAATCGACGGAAAGGTTGGAGGAATGAATGGGCGTGTGCTAGACGAAGGCGAGAAACTTCAATGGACAAAAAAGAGAATTGAGTGTGAGATCTGCGGTTTTGACAAAATAGGAGGAAGAAGAGTGGTTTGGGGGTCCGAGGTCTCTGCAAGACGACGATAGGTGTGAAGGAGATGATGAATGTCTAGGTCTTAGGTCTTGCATTTTCTTTCATTTTTTTCTATTTTTATTTATTTATTTATAATATTATTTAAAAATATATTAGAGTTATTTAAAAAAATATATTATGGTTATTTTGGGAATAATGGTGGGTGGGGAAATAACATTTTACTTTTTTAATTTTTTTATGATGGGTGGGATTATCATGTGGGTGGGAAAATAGGACATTAGGGTGGGTCTAGTAACACTCTTCTTTAAATCATTAAATAAACAATCCAACCATCAATCGCTACATCATAGGATCTAAATACGGTCTCCTACTACCTATCTTAAATTGCAACAAAACTTGATACGGAAAACAGTTTGTTTTATAATCGTTATCGATTAGCATCATCTTTCTCTATGATTAAAACAGTTCGGCTTTAATGACACTAGGACCAAATCTTAAAATCGTTATCAATTAGCATCATCTTTCTCCTGAACCCCAATCATCAAGAAAATAGTGGTAATTACTGTTAGATCTTAATCCAACAAAATAAAAAGGGAACTATTATCTGCACTCCACAAATTTCATTATACACTCCTCACAAGTGTATTTTTCTTTTTAATTATAAAAAACTTGGAGTGCAAAATGAGATTTTTGGAATGCCAATAACAATTCCCTATAAAAAAAAATCACAACAAAAAAATGAACTAAGCACTAATAGTTAGATTAAGATCGAACGGCGGATGACCATGCATGGTCACTAGGCTCTTGGAGAACAATTATGTTGGGTTTGATATGGTCTCTTCTGTTTGTGGTTAATTCGCTATTCAATCGTATTGACTTCAAACCTCTGTCGCTCAGAGAAATAGAGGAAAGAAATCGAGCAAAATTTCAAAGCCAATTCTATGTTTGTCTCCTCTAAGAAATTTATAGTAATACTGTTGATGTAATTAAATTACTCCATATTTGTATAGTTTATAATTTAACATTTGTTTATACGACTTTATGCATAACGTTTTTCTATTCCTCACCCTTTTCTTTTCCTTTTTGTTTTTACTTTCTTTTCGTCTTCTTTCTCCTTCGTTTTGTTCTAAAACATTTTCTTGATTAGAATTTATTGCATCATGAAATCTTCTTCATTTTTTTGTGGTTTGCTAGTTATCTTTTTAGTTTTTTTACCTCACGCATCATCTATTTTGTATTTTATTCAATTTTTTCCTCATGGATTATCTACCTGTGATGTAGGTCTCCTAATTTTTTTTCTTTTATGGAAGGTTTCCTCTACTTAGCATGTTATTTATCTACCTATAACACATGATTTTTTTAAAGGAGACTTTGGATGTGGTCCTTAGTTATGAATATTCTTTGATTGAAATCTTGTTGGTTTTTAATTTTTAATCGAGATCATTGAAATTAATGTGATAATTTATTTCTTTTTACGTTACTATATTATTTTAAATTATAAATTAGAAATTTTAGTTGTTTATATAAATGAGATTTTAAATAAATAAAAAACATAATTTGTGGGATTAAAAATATTAAAAATATAAATATACTATTGTGTGTGTATACATGGGTCCATTCATCAAAATTAACCAAAAAATTTATTGTATCAAAACATGGGTACATTCTTCAAAAATCACAAAAAAAAAATATTAGTTTAATAACATTAGTAAATTTCTTCGATTAAACTTGACATGGATACATTTTAAAATCAAAGAAAAAAGAATATACCCATATAAGTTTAAAAATGGATTAGAAAAAAAATTGAATAGATTTTATATAAAAAAAAGGATACATTTTATATATAAAAAATTGGTATATTTAAGAATGAGTACATTTTAAGATTAAAAAGTTTTACATGAATGGGTACATATAATTAGCATTGGTACATTTAGCAAAATAAAAAGTACAAATAAAAATATATATATGGGTACAAATACAAATAAACTTTAAAAAATATGGGTACAAAAAGAAATTAATATATGGGTACAAATTAAAACTGAAAAGAAAATTGGTACAAGTTAAAAAAAAATTACAAATTAAAAATGGTAACAAACTAAAACTAAAAATATATGATAAAAAATTTAGTCATAAATATAAATATACTAATTGTAACATTTTTAACAATAAATGAATATATTTAGAAATAAAAAAATATTTTATTATTGAAATAATTAATGATGTTATTAATACCCAAAAACCTTTAAAATTTTGAAAAGGAATAGGATTTTAATCAATGAAGTGGCAAAATGAAAGATGAAAATCTAATTTCTTTTTTTTTTTTTAATCTACTTCTGTCACAGACTCACAGGTTTCCTAGATAAATGTATGTTTGAATTTGGATAAATAATTAAAATTTAAAATTATGTAACTAATGCATTATTTAGGAGTTCAATTATCTGCTATTTTTTTAAGGTGAAATAAGAGTAAAAAGTAGTACGAACAAAAAAACATAATTGGACTCCCCTAAAATGCAGCCTATGATTTCGGGCCTCTATCTAAAAACCCTAATATAATAATATATGAATGCATACCTTTGCCGCCAATGGTAGACCAGCACACTTTTTAGCTATGGCCCTTCCAATGCACTCTTTATCTGAATCTAGAGAAGATGGTAGTGCTTCACCCTTTAATACAGACCAACAATCCTCCTCCGATAGGCCCTCCAAATCACACCTCGGCATTGTCTCAATGATTGGCATTGTCTCAAAGATTGATGCAACATTAGCACTACGGGTAGTAACAATGGCAATGCTTCCGGGACCAGAATTGAGTTTCGACAAACAATCCATAAACTCCCTCCAAAAATTCATCTCTTCGTTCCAAACATCATCGATTATCAGAATATACCTATTGTCTTTCAACTTTTCTGCGAGCTCCTTCAGCAATGCTTCCCGAGCTGTAAGTCCTGCCTTCGTTGGGTCAAGGGATTCTAACATCCGATTTAGAATCGAATTAACCTCAAAAGTGTCGGATACACACACCCATATTTTTTCAACAAAAGGCGTACAAATAGCATCATCATTGAATATTGATTTTGCCAAAGTCGTCTTTCCGAGTCCTCCGATTCCCACAACGGTCATAACCGAAAGGTTCTTTTCCTGATTCTTGGACATCAAGATTTTAATGATATCCGACACAATTTCCTCCCTTCCAATGATCTTGTCATTCTGACCGAATCTCGAGTCAGTTTCTCTGTTCCTCATAATTGGAGGAGGGGTATGATCTACTGGCCTTACAGCTAAGCCAATGGAAGGTGCCTCACTCTTGAGACCCGCCAGGGACGCATTGATGTTCTTAATCTTGTGTGCCATCTTTTGACGAAATAAAATGGGATTGGAGGGCGAAAAGAAGTTAAGTACCTTCTTCTTCATGTGGTTTTGAATTTCTACTTTACGCCGGAGAACTTCGTAGTTGATGTCCTCCAAGACGTCATCAGCATCATGAGCCACGTCTTTCAGTTTCTTGACCCAGTTTCTGACTGCCACGCTCCGATCCTGTGGTTTGTGGGCAACATCGCCTAAGTACTGTTCAATTTCCTCTAACGATACAGCAAGCTCAGTTGCTTCTTTTTTGAATCCTCGGAAAAGACTGATTTCTTGAGTAGCAAGCGAACCGACCGACTTCAGTATTCCCTCCACCGGATAAGTGATGATACCTTGTAGCACATCCATACTCGCGCGACAAAGGGAGATTAGAGAGTAGAAGGCAGAGAACTGAGAGAAAGCCAAGGAAGGACACAAGAAGAGCGAATAAGTTGAATGAAAGGCTTAACAATAATTCAAGAAAATGTAGTATAATAAGAAGAAAGGGACCCTTATAATTGACGCCACTTTACAGCTGTGAGCGTGAACATAATGTTCAAGAGTGGAGTGTGGTCCAGCAATATAAACCCATCTTGTCAGCAAAGATTCTTTCTAAACAACTTTAGTCAATA
The DNA here is from genome assembly GCA_033883245.1 of Malus orientalis. Classification (NCBI taxonomy): domain Eukaryota; kingdom Viridiplantae; phylum Streptophyta; class Magnoliopsida; order Rosales; family Rosaceae; genus Malus; species Malus orientalis. The sequence continues at coordinate 160,581 of CM066509.1, forward strand.
GTGGAGGCCGACTTTAATAAAGTAATGAGGATTTAATATAAAAGATGAAAATGAGGTCTTGTTATTTAGTGTTACGATTTAAGAGAGGTTTTAGGTTCTATTCTGATTAAAGGTAAAGTTAAATCACATTATTACTAAGTTCATATCATTCTTTTTAGTGTGGATAATATTGTTTGTTTATAAATAAATAAATAAAATATAAACCCATCTTATTAGCAAATGTGCTCTAAAAATTAATTACCTAGCATTATTCATATAAAAGATAAAAGATGACAACTTTCACTTAGAAATGATTGAAAATACACTAAAACCTAAAGATGCTGATTCAACATGATAAACAACAGAATTCGAGCTAAAATGCTCATATATCACAACAAAGCAATGAATTAAATTTGTGATTTTTCTGAAAAGCTGGTTCAATACATAAAACAACCAGAATCCTCCTTGAGAGCAGCGTGGGCAAGTTCTTGAGCCACGGCTTTACCTATTGAAATCTTTCTCCTAACAAGTGAGATGCCGGGTAACTTGCTGCGCATCCAAGGCCATCTTGAGCCCTTCATTCAACCCCACCAACATAACGTCCGACTCTGTTCTAATCAAACATGGCCCCACACGTCCCCACATGGCACATCCCCTGACCCCCGTCTTCCTCAATTTCCCTCCAAGAAAGTTACACAGACATCAACATTCAAGTATGATGCTTAAACTGTAGTTTCATCATCCTTCCAACACGCAATATTTTAGTATGCGTTAGTTGCATCGAATATTTTGAATTTGATTAGTTTTAGAGACTAAGCTAAATTAAGTTAAAATAAATTAAATTGAACTAATACGGTAATACGTGTAATGCAATGTCAGATTAAGAAACAGAATAATTAAGAAAAGGGAAAATGAAAATGCAATTACTTTGCTTTTAAATCAGCATAAACTTTTTTCTCAAATAATTCAAGAAAATGTGGATAAGAAGATGAGAGCAACATATAAAGATGATAGGACCCTTATAATTGATGCCACTTTACACCTGTGAACTTGATTTGGTGAGACTGAGCACTTTTCTAACAGTAGTGGAGGCATAACATGGCAAAAAAAGTGTAAAGCAGAGCAAGACCACGTAAATGTAAATCCATTGTATCAGGAAAGATTTTCTCTGGATAACTTTAGACAATAATGGAGATCCAATTTTATTATATGAAGATAATTCTAGTGTTTGCTCTTTTGAACCTATTAAGTGGCAAACTAATTTCTAACTTAATGATAATATCGCTCCAACTCCCAAAAAAAAAATTCTAGCGACGTTGCACACTCAGACTAATATGAGTACCATTATATTGTGTTTTATCCACCTTCAAATTAACCCCACCCCAAATGACGGAGTGAGTCTAGTGCGGAAAAAACATTGTATCAACAAGGATTCTCTCTAGACAACTTTAGACGATAATGGAGATCCGACTTTAATAAAGTAAAGGATTGAACAAAAAATAATAATGCAAAAGAGGGAAGAAAGAAAGGACAAAGACTATCTAAAAAGAGAAATGTTCTTTTAAATTGAGATTCTATCACTTCATATTTATGTAAATTATTTTATAATATTAGTAGGAAAAAAAGTTACCAAGAGTTTATTATAAGGAAAACTAATGAAAAAAAACTTGAAAACTTTGAGTTTTAACGATAAGGACAAAATAAATGGTAAAGTAAATAGTATCATGTTTGACTTTTTAATGTAAAAATGTTATTTTTCGTTAAAGTGAACAGTATCACAAATTTTTCATTAAAACTTTCTTTATTATAATTATCCAACTATCAAATAGCTTGCATTATTTTAGGTTGGAATTTAGAAGCATTGAGACAAAAAGCGTTTTGTAACCCTACCGACACGTAATATGACAATGGAAAAGCAGGTGCTGCTTTTTCAAGAAAACCAAGGGAAGGACGTTTCCACTTTCCAGTGGAAAACCACGATGCCACTATCTAATCATTGGACGGTTCGCAAAAGTTTCATGCATGAATACAATTGAGATTTAATCCACATTTAATTAATAACTCAATCATCTATAATTATATTATTTAATTTGTAAATTTAGTTTGCAAAATTCAATCTCCCTCTTATTACTTATATTGAAACTCCTAATCCAAGTCAAGCTCCTTCAATCAACAAAAGCAAAAGTCATCCGCATCCATTAAATCGACATAAAATGACCAGAATGCTATCTGGATCCCTATATCCGGACATGACCGGGTCATGTAATCTAAATCGTCCATCCCAGTGTGTGGCGACGACTTCTTGTTTTTCATGCTTGCTTCGAGTGAAGACGTCCACACGCAAAAGATCTTCATCGTCCACTTTATTTCACGCGGTGTTTCATTTATTGGCTTTAAATTATAGGAAAACTAATGAAAAATGCTTGAAAATTTTGAGTTTTAATGATAATGACAAAATAAAGGGTAAAGTGAATAGTACCATGATTGACTTTTTAGTGTAAAAATATGATTTTTTGTTAAAGTGAACAGTACCGGATGCTTTTCGTTAAAGTTCTCTTAAATTATTTTGATTAGTCAACATTTATTGGTCTTCCATGGATTTTTGTCAGGACTCAATACTAGTGACTATTCAACCCTACTTGATCCTGTCACTTCATCTTCAATATGATTTCGCATAGGCAGTGGTATTTACATATTTAACTTTACTTTTTATTCTTAATTTTATTGAATGAATTGAAGAAGATTAATTATACAAAATTAACAAAAATGTGTCAAAAATAAAAATGATTGTGTGAATAAGACTATCTTTCACATAAAATGTGGTTTCTTTTACACAATCGAGCTAGAAACTTGTCTCTTATACATTGAATTGGCTAATGATTTACACTCATCTTTCTGCCTTTTTCATTGACTAAGGTAAACCTAAACCTAGTGAGAAAATGTGGTAGCTATTACAATCGAATGCTAGGAATTCGTCTCCGACAATACACATATTTGATAAAGAGCGTTCAAATTGGTTTTGTTTTTAGCAGTTTATAAATACGTCAAATCCAACGAAATCAAACCAAACTAATTATAGTTTGATTAGTTCAACCTAAAATTGCATTTTTTTTTTCATTATAAAAGTCTTACCAAACTTCTTAGATTGATTTTTATACAACGATATATTTTTGCATAGCTAAAAGCTAAATCAAAACTTCTTGGATTGGGGTGGGTATAAATTTGTATCGAACTCGTCATTCTTGAGATTCAAACTTAAGACCTATTATTTATAAGTAAAGAGAAATACCGTTAGATCATAATATTAAATGACAACCGATTGGATGGTTTAGTTTGAACAGTATTTTCATACAACGATATATTTACATTAAATTGAGATAAAATGGACAAGAATGCTCTCCGGATCCCTATTTAGGAACTTCCACCACTATCTCTGAGAGCTCATTTAAAGACTTTAAAAAAATATTTGAGTCCTTAAAAGAGTATATTTTTTTATTATGAAAAGTTCTTATAGTGTAATCTTCAAATTAATATAAAAACTAAAATATTGAAAAATTATTATTCATGGATGAAAAAACTAAAAAAAATATCTCTACCCTTAGTTTTTCAAAAAATAAAAAAATAAAAAAATAACGTGAAAAAACCAAAAATGAAAATAGAAAACTTCATTTTAATCCTTAAAAAGATGAGTTTTAGATTATAACCATATGTAAAATTAAAATCCAATTTTAGTCCTTAGCACATTTAATCATATCATTTATTAGTTGTATTTTGATGTTTTATTTTATATTTTTATTTTTATTTTAATGTATTAATTACATTTAAATTTAATTTTTATTTCATTCATCATAATATATTTTAATGTCTACATTTAAGCAACTAATTTTTTTTATAATATATATGTAGACATTGAAATTTCGGTGGCATAAATGTTAGCCATTGCATTAAGATTACATTTGTAAACATTGAAATTTTGGTGAAATAAATGTTAACCATTGTATTAAAATTACAACCTTCATTCACTTCACCTACATCATACACTAAGTTCACCTACAACATCCACCAAGTTTCACCTACAAACATCCACCAAGTTTCACCTACATCATACACTAAGTTCACCTACAACATCCACTAAGTTTCACCTACATCATACACTAAGTTCACCTACAACATCCACCAAAACAAATGGATGGTGGTGATTCGTTCCCAAAGCCTATAAATAGGCTCCTCCATCAAAGAATCAAGGAACCAATTCACAAATACATTTCTCTACTCCCAAATTGGAAGAGAATCCCCCAAATCTTTGAAGCTCTGAAACTCCGAAGCTCTCAAGCAAATCCCGAAGAATCAAGAAAGCTCTCTTCGTTCTTCGTTCTTCGTTCATCCTAAGATCAACCCCCAACGGCCCTTTGGATCAACGATCATCCACCAATTCAAGATCAAGCCCCGACGGCCCTTGAAGAAAGTGTTCTTCGTTCATCGTTCATCCAAGATCAAGCCCCAACGGCCCTTTGGATCAACAATCATCCACCAATTCAAGATCAAGCCCCGACGACCCTTGAAGAAAGCACCATCGTTCATCATCCGTTCATCCAAGATCAAGCCCCAACGACCCTTTGGATCAACAACGTCGAAAAATCCACACACATCCAACCGTTCTTCAAGATTAAGCCCAAAAGCCCTTGAAGATCTGTTCATCACTGTTTCTTCAAGATCAAGCCCAAAAGCCCCTTGAAGATCCGTTCATCACCGTTACTCAAGATCAAGCCCCAACGGCTCCTTGAAGATCCGCTCAAATCCACTTTCAAAGATCAAGCCCACGGCCCTTAAAGAACGTTCATCCAAGATCAAGCTTCGACGACCCTTGGATCAACGAAACATCCACAAATCAACACCTTACGGAGATCGAATCAGATGATCAAGTTAAGAGAGATTGTAACCCAAAATCATCAAAACACAAAATATTTGTTTGTGCACGTTGTTCTTGTCTCTTTCGTTTCAGGAATTTTCGGTGTTCACAATATATTCCGATAACAATTTTGTATGTTCTTCATTTAGGTACATTAATACATTTGAATATTTTGGTATATCCATCGGTACAAACATGTAGTTACATTGATTCAATATAATGCATTTCAGTCAATATAATGCATTTCATTACGTACACTTTGGTACACACATTTGAGTATTGACTTTTAGGTACATTAATTCAATTATTATATTTCGCTAAATACATTTAGGTACATACATTTTGGTATTGATATTTAGGTACATACATTTTCGGTATTGACATTTAGGTACGTACATTTTGGTACATACATTTCGGTACGTATATTTTGGTACATACATTTCGATATTGATATTTATGTACATTAATTCAATATAATACATTTCGGTACATACATTTAGGTTCATTATAATATATTTCGGTACAATCATGTAGGTACAAATATTTCAGTACAAAAAAGTCAATTTTATATATTTTGGCACAATCATTTTTGTACACGTATGTATTTATATATTTTTGTATCATAAATTTCTTTTAATATTTTCTCATTTACATTCATTTCTAATTAAAAAAAATTAAATATGTGCATATTAATAAAATTAAAATTTAGTATGGAGAGATTAAATAAAAATACACATTAAATAACAAAAATTGAATGTAAATTTTGATAATAGTACACTCAAGAGATTAAATTGAATATTTAATCTAGCACCAGTTTTTTTTTTTTAATTTTAATCTTTTGCAAGAACTAATGTTCAAAAACCCTACATGAAAATTTCACATGGGTGGGATCAACAAACAAGGTAAAAGACAAAAATCCAGCTGGTGTGCAGCAAGGACAAAAAACCAGCTGCTGTGCAGCACTGCATTCCCACGTTTATGGGTCACTTTTCTGCACAAAATCAACAGAGGCCCACTATACAATTTTCGCATTTGAGATTTTCTTTCGAAGTATTTAGCGAGTTTTTATATATTGAAATATTTTTTGACAAAAAAAACATATTGAAATATTTTATAGACTTTAATTTCGACTTATTAAAAACTTTCTGTCTCTATATTTAGAGATTGTACTATTGTAAAGACTTGGTTTAGGTTCTTTATTAGAGATGCTCTAACATGACAAAAAAGTAAAAGCAGAGTAAGACCACATAAATATAAAATCATTTTATCTGCAATCTCTCTCAACAACTTTAGACGATGGTGGAGACCCAACTTTAACAAAGTAAATTAAAGATATTTATAAAAAAAATAATAACAACTTCATTAGTACATTCAAAAGTGTATGTACGATAAGGAGATTCAAATTAGATACGTATTCGCTCTTCAGTACTAACGAGAGTCATCAGATAAAAAAAACCTCCAAATAATTCTAAACAATTGGAATTCACGGAACGACTATACAAATTCTACATATGTCATTTGGTTTACAAGTTGATCACTACGTGTACTTTCAGTAATATCTTGGATTCTTGTTTTCAATTTGTTTGGATTTGCAGATCCTCCATCTTCTAAGATAAGAGGAAAATTTTCCAACACTGCCTTCCTTGTAATTGTTGTAATGAGATGAGTTGTTGCTTTCATGGGGCAGGTCCTAATGAATCCTATAGTTATTGGACCCCATCCCACATGAATCATGTTATTTGTGGCACCACTGTGTTTGGCAATCAATAATTAATGATGGGGTTGGGAAGAAAGGAAGGATTTATATACTCAAGGCAGGGGATTAACTAATCGCCATCATACCATTCATCTCGATGAATATATTGATACAATTTATTTGCATTTGCATATCCTCCATCTTCTAAGATAAGAGGAAAATTTTCCAACACTACCTTCCTTGTAATTGCTGTAATGAGATAAGTTGTTGTTTTCATGGGGCAGGTCCTAATGAATCCTATAGCTATTGGACCCCATCCCACATGAATCATGTTATCGGTGGCACCACTGTGTTTGGCAATCAATAATTAATGATGGGGTTGGGAAGAAATGAAGGATTTATATACTCAAGGCAGGGGATTAATTAATCGCCATCATACCATTCATCTCGATGAATATATTGATACAATTTATTTGGATTTGCAGATCCTCCATCTTCTAAGATAGAGGAAAATTTTCCAACACTGCCTTCCTTGTAATTGCTGTAATGAGATGAGTTGTTGTTTTCATGGGGCAAGTCCTAATGAATCCTATGGCTATTGGACCCATCCCACTTGTGTTTGGCATCGGTGGCACCATTGTGTTTGGCAATCAATAATTAATGATGGGGTTGGGAAGAAATGAAGGATTTATATACTCAAGGCAGGGGATTAATTAATCGCCATCATACCATTCATCTCGATGAATATATTGATATAGTAGGAGGGAAGTCCAACGAAATACCTAAGTTAGAATTCACAAGCAATTTGAAACCATTAAAATTTGAGAAAATCTCAAAATCTATCGATTGAATGATATAAAAGGGGTAATGCTAGAAAGACCATCTATTTAAACTGTGGTAATGCTAGGAAGACTATCTATTTAAACTATATGACGTGATTATTGATGATTGAATTATTACATACATGTTGATTAACATGTTTATTTTCTATTAGTGACATATCAAATTATAAATAGCACAACAATGCAGCGAGCGGATAATCCTTCGTAGTAGCATCATGCAAAATTACGTACAATAATTTAAGTATCAAACAAAATGTAAACTTCATTGTAGAATCAGCCATGATAAATGAAATAATGACATAAAAGTAAATAAGAAAAGAGCTTGACCTAATATAGATATTCAAATCCAAAATGTCCTTACGATTAAAACCAAGTTGTAGCAAAGAGGTTTTCATTAAACCCCTCCAAAATTTACTGATTGAATAATATATAAGGTCACAACTCTAACACTTAGACTTGATACAAAATTACTGAAAATAATACCCTAAAAAAGAGAGAATTCGAATAACAACCATAATTCTCCTTTAAAGCAGATACTTGGTTACATGAGAGTATTTCTTTTTTAAAACTGTGACATATCACGACTGTGGATGCAAATTTTCTCCTCCTCGATCTCGGACGATTTTGCACCTACAAAACAACTAGCACCTTAGGTTAAGGCCAAAAGCCTCACGCGCCCATGATGAATGGGGGGGGCTTTGGCCGAAGAACCTCCGATGCCAAAGTTAGAATTTTAGAGAGAAATAGTGTTTAGAATATTTGGGATTTTTTGCAAGAGGTTTGAAATTAGCTTTTTGGTGAAAATGGGAGTATATTTATAGGGATAGGAGGTGGCTAGGGTTTTTAGGTTTAATTTAGGTTTAATTAGCCAATTTATTATGATAAATTGGCTAATTAAACATAAAGGGAATAAATGGATGGTTATAGAATCAATTAGCTAGCTTAATTGGGGTAGTAAAGTGGGAAAAGATAGGGAAGGTAGAAAGTTTAAGGGGATGGCCGGCCATGTGATGTTTTAGGGTTGAATTGGTTGTATTTTGTGGTTATTTGGATATAATGGATGGTTTAATTGACAATTAATGGGTTAATTAGGCAATAAACCCATTAATTAGCCAATTAACATAATTTAAAAGGAATGTGTTTGGGAATTACCTTGTAGAAAGGATTTGATGAGATGGACTTTGAATTGTTACCTATTTTGGGCACTTCTGTCTTGGTTGAAAGAGGGTTACCCGCTGCTTGCGCGTAGGAACCTCGTTGTACTGCAAGGGTATTTTTGTCCTTTTTGTCCAAAAAAACCCACGTGTCGCCTTATGAATATTTTTTGCTCCACAAATGCCCCCACATCTGTTGGGCTGCTCGCAGAAAAGGGCGGCAGGTGTAGAGATTTTCTTGCTTTAGGAAACTTATGACTGCTTCCTATTTTGATGTAGATTCTCTCTTTAATAGGAAATTAGATCCTTCTAGGAAAGGGAAATAAATTTCTCTCAAAGCCTATTTAAGTCCACCTTAAGTGGGTTATTAAATCAACTTTGGAGAGCGATTTATTCTACCCTACAAGAGAGAGATAGCTTAGAGGATATTTGTTCCCCCTCCTCTAGCAATCTTCTACATCTTGCCCGTGCAAAGGACCGTCTTTCGTTGCTTTCTTCGTCTTCTTCGTGCCGCACCGATGTAAGAAAAATTTAATTTTTCTTGCCTTATTCTTAGATAGTGCTATTGCGGGGCAGCCGTCGGGGTGGTGTGGCACGTCGGCTGGCAGGGGCCAGGAGTTGGCTCGGCATGGGCCGAGGAGATGTCGTGGCAGGGACCACTGCTTGGGCAGCTTGGCTTGGCTTGAGCCAAAAGGCAGCTTGTGCAACTAGGGTCGCGGATTGTGGCGCTGAGGTGTAGTGCTAGGCGAGCCGCATGGCTCATGTCCTTTGGGCTCTTGGACCTGACTCGGGCTAGGCTGGCGATTGAGAGAAATGAGAAGATTGCGGGTCTCATAGGCTGCTAGAATGTTGGGCATACATGCCTCCTGCATGCTGAAATGCTAGGTTGAGCTCCCCTGCTGAGTGCCATGAATGTCGTTGGCTGCTTAGTCCTCTTTGCTGAAAGAAAGGTGTGCTGCTCTCGAAATATGAGGTAAAGAGAATCGAGGCGGATGCATTGGCTCGTCTGATCGCTGTCGTGGAGCTTACTATGAATGAAGATGGAAAGAAGAGATCTTCCCCGCCTGCTCATGAGATGCCAGTTAATAAAAAACTGAAGACTTCTTCCGCTGCTTATGAGGGTCCGCCTGCTATCGAGAGGTATGTGATTGACATGACTTCTTCCAATGGGAAGAAAAATAAGGCTGCTAGATCTGAGCATGTGGCGTCTTCCATGTTGAGAATGGCTAGTACAATTGTTGATAAGATTTCTCAGCGTAAAGGTTTTATCATGCCCCCAATGCTGAAGTTTGTACCAGAACGTTCGTTGGGAGCCAAGTCCGGTTCACCTTTGTTGAGACTTGCTATTATGAAGAGTGGTAAGGTGGACTCTGCTGCTAAAGTGGCGCCAAAGCCTACTCCCTTTGCTGCTAAGATTGATTCGCCTCAGACTCAAGATCTTAAGTTTGCAGTTTCTGAGCTTCGTTTCGCTGCTTATGCTAAGAAGGGAGTGGATGAGCTGCAACGCGTCCGTGTTAGTCTGCTTAAGTAGAATGAGCAGCTGAAGGGTGATAAGGATGGGCTTGAGGTTTTAAGACCTTCTCTATTTCTCCGGAAAACTTACTTGCTTTTACTTTTAAGGCTTCCATTGGTGAAGTAGTTAGAGAAGTTAGTGCCCAGGCTGGGGCAGCCGGGGGTGAAGCGCCGGATGACGCTGCTGCTAAGAGCGTTACGGCTATTGAAGGTGTGGCGACCGAGTAGTCGTGGGATGTCCAAGCTGCTGTAGTGTAGTATTTTAGGTAGCCTTTAGGATTTTCTTTGTTTTTCCTTGTAGCTCTTGTTTTGCTTGAACTCCTTCGGCCTTTGCTAGTTGTTTATAAACATGTTTTCCTTCGTTTTTTTTCATCTTCACTTCTTTTGTTCATGCCATAACCTTTAGACTTGATAGACCATTGGCATGCATGCTACTTTTTTATAAGCAGACAAACTCGCGTAGCCTATGCAGCCGTAGGTGTTGGTGTAGAACTTTGCAAAGTTGTTAGCCATAGGGTTGGCAGCCGGATGCCTTACTTAAAGAAGCAGACAAGTCCGCGTAACCACTAGTCTGTTAACCTTGACTTTCTTCAATTTTGTAGGTTGCGTAGCAAGTATCACAACACTTTAGGACTTGGTGTAAGTTGTTCCGCGCTTGGCAGAGGTGAAGCTTATCGACTACGTAGTATGTCGGCAGTGGATAAAACTTCGTATATGCGCGCTAGCTTGTTTAACCTTTCACAAGAATGTGTGGTTGTATAAGTCTAACGCGGCTTTACTGCTCGAAGGGCAAGCCGTAGGCAGTCTTCCGGAATCCGTAGGCTACCTTAGTGCACTCGGTAGCAGCTTTAGGATTCCAGGGCAGCCGTCCATCGGATGTACTGCGTAATGTGCCCTCTCCGTATCTAGGGCCCAGTTTCCCACGGATTAGGCCAAGAGACCTAAAATCCTTTAGTTAGCTAAGCCTTGAAAAAGACCATTATGGATACTTGTAGGAATCCCGGCTCAAGCCATCGTGCATCTAGTTATACTAGGGCATCCAGGCTCATCCACGTCTGGATATTCGGAGTATAAAGTTTATCTCCCATCTTGGAGAGGTAACCCATATGGGTGTAGGGGAATTGGTTTACCCTCTCGCACTAGAGAGCATGGTCGGTCCCTCGGGGGGCGCAATTCCTGCGATGAGTCCCTAAGAAGGGCGCAGTCTTCTTTTGAAGTGCAGGAGTGATTAGTTGTTGTAAGCATGCAGCCAAGCCAAGTTGTGATTACTTATAAATTCCTCATTGAAAAACGAGTGAAACGAACGAGAACTTTAGCTGTAAGGTAGGAACTGCATAACAACTGGATAGTCCTCAGCTTATGAGGTGGTGCCCGTCGAGCTTCTTGAGTCTTCGGGTTTTGATGTAGCGGGAGGTCACACATGGTACTTCTTCAGATTGTAGGCCATACATTGTTTTTCAATCTTTTTGCCGCTTCATGGTGGCGAGGGTTTAATTACTCTTGCCCTCTACTCTGCTGATCTTGTACGGACCTTCCCAGATGGGATCCATCTTTTTGGAGCCTTCTCTGCCAGCAATGATGAAGGCTTTTCTACACCGTCGACATGCAAATGCCAGAAGTCTCCATCGGGTGGAGTAGGCGCAGCTAGAGTGTGCTCGGCTACTTCTGAGGCATCGTTAGACCGCTCTATTGCGTCACCTAGGCTCCGCGTGAAGGCGTAGTAGGGAGCTGTGGAGATGGGGCCATGTCATACGCAGTAGGAGATGCTCAACTGCCGGTATTGGGCCACTCTAGAGTTGAATCATTGAGCAAGGGTCGGCTAGGGCCGTGTGGTGCGCACCAAGAAATGGTATTCAACTACCGGTACATGTTGCTCCTATGTAGAATCTTTTAGGGTGACGAGGACAAAACTTGCTTTCGAGTGTGTCCTTCCAGTGTTGCGTTCGTCAGAAAACTTTACATCCACCAGGGTCTACGCCTTTATCGTCGCGCGTCTAGATTGGGCAGAATAGTACGTCATGAGGATGATTGCATGCGTTTGAAAGTAAAACTTGTGCTTCCGGGTTGTAACAACTATCGCCAAAGTTAGCTTTTGAATTTTTAATATCATCGAGGAGAGCTTTTGAACTGTAGAATACAGGTAACTGTGGAATATAGGTAGTCGAGCCCCCATCTCTTCTCGCATGATGGTAGAGCTTATTGCTACTTTAGATACCATCAAACATGTGAATAAGTCCTCCGCTGCTTCTAGGGAGGTGATGTCGGGTACTTCTTCAAGTCCTTGAATGTGCATTGACGAGCCTCATCCAAAAGTGCATACTTCTCTGCCAAAGCAAAAGAGTCTGCCAGAGTTAGATCTTCTTTCATGATCAATTTTTCGAATAGCGGGTGGTCTGCTGGAAGTCCTTTTTGGAAGGCTGCTCTAGCTATCGAGTCGTTGCATCCGACTATTTTTGCCTTCTCTACTTTGAACCTCCTCACATAGTCGCGAAGCGACTCCTTTGGGTTCTTCTTGACATCGAACAAATGATCAGACTTCTTTTTGATCGAGCGATACGATGAATATTCTTTGGTGAAAACCAAAGAAAATTCGTAGAAATTCCGGATGGATTGTGGCGGCAGGGTGTAGAACCAATCTTGTGTCTCACCTTGTAGAGTGGTGGCGAATATCTTGCACATGAGATCATCATTGTTTTGATAAAGGATAATTGCGCTTCGGTAGCGCTTTAAGTGTCTCTCCAGGTCTTCATCCTCTTTGAAAGATGTGAAATGTGGCATGCTGAACTCTAGTGGAGGCTTTACCTGCTCGATCTCGTCCGTGAAGGGTGACATGCTTATGTTGGTCATGTTCCGTTGTAGTGCCTCGTCGGTGACCTCATTGCGTTGGAAATCATGCAATCGCTTGGTCAATAGTCTCTCTACTTCTTCCTGAATTTGCCTTTGTTGGGGTAGCGGAGCTCTCGGCTGCCCCCAGCCATGACTTGCTGGTCTAGGTTGCTCTTCCATGTGTTTGGCTCGTCTATGCCGCGGATGCAGTGCATGTGGTACGTTCCTAGCAGGCGAGCGAGTTCTTCGCAGGCTGCTGGTTGAACTTGAGCTGGATTGAGTGACTGCTTCTTTCCGTCCGTCGTGCTGCCTACTCTGATGTGAGGTGGAAGACACTCCTTGTGGGCTTGGCCGCGAATGAACACTTTGTCCGGAAGGTTGCTCATGTTGACTATCGGAGTGTGACCCCAACCATGAATGTATGCTCATCCGTGGGCCTAGTCGAGAATACACGCTCATCTGCGCGCTAAGACGGGAGTATACGCTATCTCGGGGGGCCCAATCGGGAATGTACACTGCTTGCACATTCGACTCATGGCTGGTCGAGTGGCTGCTTGCCGGACGCTGCTGGAAAGGTTCGTCTGCCCTTGTCTTACTTCGGGATACCTCGTCCGGGGCACGTTGGATCCCGATGCGTTGCAAAAGTTGATTCACCAAAGTTGTCTGTTGTGCAAGGGCGCTCGTTAACTCTATGACTTGTCGAGACAAGTGTTGTTCGCCATTTGGATTGGAAGAGCTTGGAATGAATGCGCCTCGTTGGGCAGTGGAAGGGTGGTAGACTCCGGGCATGAGATTTGAGTTGGGAAATGTCAAATCCGCGAAAAAATATGGTGAGAATGCCCTCGGCTCGATGGTAGGTCCGGATGGTTGAGAAAGTCTTGGGTCGACTTGGGCTGCTTGGAAAGCCACTGGAGCAGGATGGGCCGTGAGAGTGGGATGCTCGTCGGGAGCAAGCTGGGTCACGAGAGCAGGCTGTTCGGCAGTAGCAGGTTGGGTCGCGGGAGTGAGCTGCTCGACGGAACCAGGCTGGACACCGGGAGTGGGCTGCTCGTCGGGAGCAGGTTGGGTCACGAGAGCAGGATGCTTGGCAGGAGCAGGCTGGGCCACGGGAATGGGCTGCTCGACGGAAGCAGGCTGGACCACGGGAGTGGGCTGCTCGACGACCATGGGAGTGGGCTGCTCGTCGGGAGCAGGCTGCTTAGCAGGAGCAGGCTGGGCCACGGGAATGGGCTGCTCGACGGAAGCAGACTGCTCAACGTGCGGTGCATGTGAATGCGAGGCTTGGGCTTGGGTCCACGTAAACTTGGATGGCACGGCTTGGGTCGTGGTCTTGGTACCGTGAGCCTTGGATGGCACGGCTCGGGCCGTGGTGAAAGCTTCATGGACCTCGCCACAAATGGCTACCGAAGTAGCCACCGCGATGGTTCCCATGGTGGCCGTGGTGAAGGGCACCATGGACCTCGCCGTGGGTGGCTACCGAGGTAGCCACCACGGTGGTTCCCATGGTGGAAACTCGTGGTGGTGATGCCGCTCCCCTTATTGTCGCATTTTGCCTCACGGATCTCCGCACTCCCATTTCTTGAACACTATAATTTTCACTTATGGAATTTTCTAAATTTCTAGCCATTATATTTTGCTTATACGTTTTATCAAAGAACCTTTGCAAATAAAAAATTCTAATAATAAGAACGTATGAAAAATATTCAAATGGACTAGAAAATAAAGAAAAAACCTTTTTTGTGTGAGAGTCTTCTACGAGTATAGATTTCAACTCTCAATGAAAGCACCAATTTGTGGATGCAAATTTTCTCTTCCTCGATCTCGGACGATTTTGCACCTACAAAACAACTAGCACCTTAGGTTAAGGCCAAAAGCCTCACGCGCCCACGATGAATGGGGGGCTTTGGCCGAAGAACCTCCGATGCCAAAGTTAGAATTTTAGAGAGAAATAGTGTTTAGAATATTTGGGATTTTTTTCAAGAGGTTTGGAATTAGCTTTTTGGTGAGAATGGGAGTATATTTATAGGGATAGGAGGTGGCTAGGGTTTTTAGGTTTAATTTAGGTTTAATTAGCCAATTTATTATGATAAATTGGCTAATTAAACATAAAGGGAATAAATGGATGGTTATAGAATCAATTAGCTAGCTTAATTGGGGTAGTAAAGTGGGAAAAGATAGGGAAGGTAGAAAGCTTAAGGGGATGGCCGGCCATGTGATGTTTTAGGGTTGAATTGGTTATATTTTGTGGTTATTTGGATATAATGGATGGTTTAATTGACAATTAATGGGTTAATTAGGCAATAAACCCATTAATTAGCCAATTAACATAATTTAAAAGGAATGTGTTTGGGAATTACCTTGTAGAAAGGATTTGATGAGATGGACTTTGAATTGTTACCTATTTTTGGCACTTCTGTCTTGGTTGAAAGAGGGTTACCCGCTGCCTGCGCGTAGGAACCTCGTTGTACTGCAAGGGTATTTTTGTCCTTTTTGTCCAAAAAACCCACATGTCGCCTTATGAATATTTTTTGCTCCACACCGACTGTCCATACTTAAGAATTTCTTGTGTACCAAACAATTTATGTTGAGTATGGGAATTTTTAGATGTTCTTAGGTATTAGATTTTTTATCACACATTCAACTGTCTCACAATATTAGATTCTCGTGATTGCACATTCAACTATACCACAGAACTCAACTAAAGCAAAGAAGTATAGTAGAATTTTGGGAATTTCGTTATTATTTATTTTAAACAAAGATCTAACTGTACCATCTACCCCGGACGTAACATCTTTGAAATTGTGGTACCTGAATTGGAATTCAAGATAAAGGGGGAGTATCTATGAAATCCTAATCTGGGCTTGTTTCCACCTTTGGATTTCTGTATACCTGACATGTGAGCGATAAGCTTTGTTATCCGACGGTGGAAGATTTGTCAACAACATGATAGGGTTTTAAGTCATTGATTTGGACTTGAAGCTATGATTGATTTGAACTTATGAAGTAGGGTTTGTTAATTTTCTGACACCGACTTTTGGAAGGAAGCAGCTTTTGGCTTTTTATTACTTGTTGAATCTACCCGCTTCTGCTGATTGAATTCACGAAAAATGAATTTAATTACAGAGAAACTATGCACCAAATCATAAAACTTAAATGGATAAAAAAGCTTAACAATACATTAAAAAAAGAATTTCAAACAATAGTGTAGGAGCCAGCAAAGCTAAAGCCTAAATAGCTACCGAGCAAATGGTGCTGTCATGGAACCTGCATTTGTGGAATATGAACATATGGAAATCACTCCAGGTGAACTATGGTATTGTGAAATCGTACCACGAGTTTCTTCATTTGAGCCTGGAGTTCTTTCTCGATGCATAGACACCTCCATTTCCAAACATTGTGTTAATTGGCACAGCACAAAACCCATGGTTGGGAGGTGGAAGTTGTGCATGCCATTGCTGTCTCTAATGCTTTCCAGACCGAATTCACATCGAACTCTCCTCGAATCCTTCGATCCAAAATAGTCGTTAAATCCCCATTCTGGAACTCAGGATTCACCCACTCCACTATGTAGACAAGATCATCACTTTCTATGATTGCAGGTTGGCCAGTAATTAGCTCTAATAGAACTACCCCAAAACTAAAAAAAAAAAAATCATAAATCACGCACTGCTCATAGATTTTTTTTCAAATGGCCAAAATTCTAAGAACACGAAATCTGAACATACTCAGGATCAAGATACCCTACTGTGACCACGATTGATGCCACATGAGTCTCGTTGGTATTGGGAAAAACCATGGACATACCGAAATCTACTATTTTTGCATCCAAGTTTTTGCTCAAGAGAATATTGGCAGTCTTTACATCTCTATGCACAATATGTGGATTGCATTCTTTATGCAAGTAGTGTAGCCCTGTGAGCCAAATTTCACAATATACATAGGTTGAATTAGTCTTTACATCTCTTGATATTTGGGGCTCACTACTACTCCATGTGATGACTCCATTCTCACTCTTCACAACACCTTCATGGCCCTACATCTTCTGGTTTCGGACGAAAAAATTTCTCCATCCGGAGAAGTTCTTCAGTTCGAAACCTGAGCTAAGGTTAATAGAGGAGGGGTGAGACCAAAATTTGGGGTACGGTGGGCCTCACAATAAGGGAGTGGGATATAGTGCTTTTTTACTGTCTAGGCCGTAGGGATTTGGTGTCTCGGTTTCTCTACACTCGAATTTTTCCTCCATTTTGACAAATTGGCAATGACGGCCCCTATCTCTCTCTATGTTGTTTATAGTGTCGATATTGTCCCAATATACCGATTGCAGAAAACCCATATCAGGATTAATATGTATTAACAAATATTAATGTTTTATTTAAGAATCACAACCTTTGGATGAGTTTACGATAGATAAATACAACAAAGTATAGATAGTCAAAAGTTCAAACATTATTGACGGATAATGAATGTCAATGATAATTCAAGAGTGGTAAGAAAGATGATTGGTATTTTGTCTTTGGTTACTATTATCTTGTAAGTTGATGACCAAAATGACAACTGCCTCCCCTTCTTTTGGCTGCAATTACCTAGCAAATGGTGCTGTCATGGAACCTGCTCTTGTGGAATAGAACATCTGGAATTCACTCGAGATGAACTATGGTATGGTGAAATCGTAACACGAGTTTCTTCATTTGAGCATGGAGTTCTTTCTCGATGCCTAGACGTACACCTCCGTTTCCAAACATTGTGTTTGTTGGCACAGCACAAAACCCATGGTGGCTCTATGCTGGGAGATGGAAGTTGTACTTGTCGTTGCTGTGTCTAATGCTTTCCAGACCAAATTCACATCGAACTCCCCTCAAATCCTTCGTTCCAAGATAGTTGATAAATCCCCGTTCTGGAACTCAGGATTCACCCACTCCACTATGCGGACAAGATCATTATTTTCTGTGATTGCAGGTTGGCCAGTAAAACTCTAAACTTCAATTTTTTCATTCACCATTGATAATTGTAGTACCTGCAGACAAAAAAAGAGTAATCATAAATCACTCACTACTCATAGATTTGTTTTATTTAAAATGATCAAAATTCTAAGAACACGAAATTTGAACATACTCGGGATCAAGATACCCCACTGTGCTCATGATCGATGCCACTACGAGTCTTACTATCGCTGGGAAAAACCATCTTCCAAGTAGCCACGGTATACAATCCCAAATCCTCCTTTCTCAATTTCAGTATGAAAGTTTTCAGTGATTTCTAAAACCTCGTCATAAGTAAACTGGGACTTCATTGATACTACAGAAATTTTGTTATGCTTTTCTCCATCTGCAGCTTAAGTAGAGAAAAAGATATGCGTTCAGACCAAATGGATAGAAATACCACCACGCCATAGAAGCAGCGCCGATTCTAAGCAAGTATCAAGGGTATAAAATGGCACCTGGTTTTTTTCTCAGCTTTCATACCATTATGAGCACTTTAACTTGAAGGGGAGGGTCATCATTGATGGTAACGATCCTAGTATTGGAACAACAGCGTTCTTCTTGCATTTGCTTGAATCTGAGCTAAAAAGAACTTATAAGCAGACAGAAAATATAAATCTGAAGGACGCAATACCATTCGCTTTCATTAAAGAAAATGCTAACCTATTCGGCGCTCTCCATGAACGAAACTGGCACAAAGCAGTAGGACGAGGAAACCAATTGAGATCTTCATCTCTCCGTCTCATTGCAGCCTATGAACTACCTGGTATTTATAACGTGTGACAATGTCCGGACATAAAAAACAGAAAAACGTAAACGACACTGGATTTGTAACCTCATGTTGCACAACTTGCACGGTACATGCATGATCCTTATTTCATGGAGATGCCTAGTCTACGTCAATCAACGGATCCTTTGCTAATTATAGTACCTGCAGACCAAATACAGTAATCATAGATCACTCGCTGCTCATAGATTTGTTTTTTTTTTTTTTAATATAATCAAAATTCTAAGAACAGTAGAACACGAAATCTGAACATGCTCGGAATGAAGATACCTTGCTGTGCCCATGACCGATGCCACCAGAGTCTCAGTGTCACTGAGAAAAACCATGGACAGACCAAAATCTGCTATTTTGCATCCAAGTTTTAATTCAAGAGAATGTTGGCAGTCTTTACATCTCTATGCACAATACTGGATTGTGCATATATATTAGCATACAAAATAACACTAAGCACCTATCTAATGCAATATCTAATGCTATCCGAAGTCTCATTTCCCAAGTTTATGTGAGCTTCTATCTGCATCCGCAACCATAGACGTGACACTTCAATATTTTGAAACCCTCTGTTGGAAGAGAATTCTATGTAAAATATAGAATTACATACCTGATCAGAGATATTCTTTTAGGTTTTCGTTAGGCATGTACTTGTGTATAAGTGCCAACTTGTCGGTATCATCACAGTATCCAATAAATGAGGCCAAGTTCCTATGATGGATTCTCATCGGGAGCTCAACCTGCAGCCACAAGGAACTCATCAATCTCTAACAACAAGACGAGGCATTTAACTTGCATTCCAAGGAATTAAATTCAAACTGTCAAACCTCTGTTTGGAACTCCCTAGCTGAGCTAGCTCCTTGAGATGACGATGTAGAACCACAACTTGAGTGCCATATTTCAACTAGCCATGGTATACAATCCCAAATCCTCCTTTCCCGATTTCAATTTTAAAGTTTTTGGTGATTTCTAAAACCTCGTCATAAGTGAACTAGGACTTTTGATGCTACATGAGTTTTGTTACGTTTTCTCCATCTGCAGCTTAAGTGGACAAAAAAGATATGAGTTCATACTAACTGGTTAGGAATACTACTACACCATAGTAGGAGCGCCGGTTCTAACTGAATAAGTATCAAAGGTATAAAATGGTACCTGATTTTCTTATTCTTCTCAGCTTCCATACCAGTATGAGCACTATAACTAGGAGGAGGGCCACCGCTGACAGTAATGATCCAAGTATTGGAACAACCATGTTCTCCTGGCACTTGCTTGAATCTGAACTAAAAAAGGACTTATAAGCACATCAAAAATCTGAAGGACACAATACCATTCGCTTTCGTTAAAGAAAATGCTAACCTATTTGGTGCTCTCCATGAACAAAACTTGCACAGAGCAGTAGGATGAGGAAACCAGTTGAGATCTTCTTCTCTCTGTCTCACTGCAGCCTATGAACTACCTGGTATTTAAAACGCATGACAATGTTCTGACCAAAAAAGCAGAAAAACATATGTGACAGTGTGGACTTGTACCTCATGCTGCACAACTTTACATGAAACATGATCCTTATTACATGGAGATGCTTAGTCTACATCAATAAATGGATCATGCAATGTTCATACTAAGAGAGCAATTTGGTTAAGCCAACATATTTTCTAGTCAAAACATTTCAAACATTGTTCCAAAGTGATTAAGTCGAGGACAATATCGATATATATTAGTATTTAGCCTATGCTGATTCACAGCACAACAGATCCCACACACATTTTTAACCCATCAAGTTTTGAACATGGAATGAATGAGATAGTTTGTAGGAACCAGCAAAGGTAAAGCCTAAATAGCTATATGGTGCTGTCATTGAACCTGCATTTGTGGAATCTTAACCAATGGAAATCACTCTAGGTGAACTCTGGTATGGTGAAATCGTAACACAAGTTTCTTCATTTGAGCCTGGAGTTCTTTGTCGATACCTAGACATCTTTATTCCATACACTCTGTTAGTTGGCACAGCACAAAACCAACCATGGTGGCTCTATGGTGGGAGGTGGAGATTGTGCATGACATTGCTGTCTCTAATGCTTTCCAGACCGAATTCACATCGAACTCTCCTTGAATCCTTCGATCCAAATTCGTTGTTAAATCCCAATTCTCGAGTCACCCACTCCACTATGTGGACAAGATCATCACTTTCTACGATTGCAGCCTTGCAGGTTGGCCAGTAAAACTGTAAAAATCAATTTTTTCATTCAACCCTTTATAACTATAGCACCTGCAGACCACAAAATGCAATCACAAATAAACCACTCACTGTGCATACATCTGTGTTTATAACATGATAAAAAATCTAAAAGAACACAGAAACTTGAACATACTCTCGATCAAGATAACCAATCATGAATTACTGTTTCGGGAAAGAAACCTACACTTGACTGTGGAAAATGCGAGAAATCTTGGGCCCGTCGGGCAGGTTGCTTGTTTTAATTTAGAAGGCAACAGTAAAATTTGGATTGGCTTCCCTACTGCCAATAGATACTTGAGATTCCCGCAATGGTGAATAGATAGATGGTCAATTCATGAAAGGTTCCGTCATCACTCTGGTAAGAGCCTTTTGAATCATCAGGTGTCAATCATACCATCAATACTGCAGAAAACGAGAGTGAATGAGGAATTTTGAACAAAATATACATGGATAATTGATTGGAGATAAAAATAAGGGCTCCAAAATTAAAAATTACCTCAGATCTGGAATGTGAGAAATCTTTGGCCATTCTGGGCCACTGTCCTTGGCGCATCTTTCTGCCAGACGGGGACACCAGTGAATCTCGAGATGATGTAATTTGGTTAGGCGTTGCATAGCTTCGACCGTAGGCAGATACATCAGGTTCTCACAATTCAAAATTCCCAACTTAGTAAGAGATGGGAGGTTGCCCAACCACTCTGGAAGAGCCTCCAGACCATCGAATCTCCAAATTGTCAACTCAGTTAGGGAAGCAGAGTGTTGAATATGCTGAGGCAGAGACTTGAGCTTAGGCCACCCGTACAATTCTAATTTTTTCAGTTTCGATGGGACCTGAAAATCAGGGAAAGAATCGAGCTCTAGGCAGAAGGCACCGATCCACAACTCTTCCAAACGAGATAGAGAGTGCAGCCCCTTGGGCAAATATTGTAATTTCCCACAATCATTTAATTCCAAACGAGATAGAGATTGCAAGCTGGACACATTATGATCCGCCAGAGATATCAAATTGGAGCAATCACTGACACGCAAATGGGTAAGAGATGTGTAGTATGCAAGCCCACTCGGTAGACTTATTAATCCATCACATCCCCAAATAATCAACTCAGTGAGGGACGTGAGGTTGTCTAAACTGGGAATACCCTCTAGATTAAGGCAATAACTGACATCCAAATGGGTAAGAGATGTGCAGTATGCAAGCCCACTCGGTAGACTTATTAATCCATTACATCCCCAAATATCCAAATTAGTGAGGGACGTGAGGTTGTCTAAACTTGGAATAGCCTCTAGATTAGGGCAATCCCATATTTCCATCTTCTCAAGAGAGACGGGGGTTTGTAGCCCATGACCCGACAAAGTCCTCAAATTTCGACAATCCCGGATACACAGTGTGCGAAGACTAGTACAGGAAGGGAGCCCACTCAGTATACTTGTGAATCCATCGCAGTATTCAATTGTCAATTCACGGAGGGATGTGCAATTGTTTAAAGACAAGTCCCCCTCGAGAGTAGTGCATCTCTTAATAACCAAATCACGGAGTGAGGACAGACTCTGAATTGAAGTGCATCTTAGCTTTGGGCAACCAACTATGTTCAACTCCTGAAGAGATTGGGATGGTAAAATTTGGAAGGATTCTAGATTGCCACAATCCTCAATGCTCACCATCTCAACAAAGGGGCAATAGTCTAACCCACAACACAAGCTCAACAATTTCTCACAACTGCTAATTCTCAATTGACGGAGATTGGTTACTCGACAATTTCTCATCATCCAAGATGCAAATTTAGTACCCTTGAATTCCTCAATCGTCAAGCTTTCTAAGTTGGGGTGTGGTTGGAGTCCTTCAAGAATATCCTCGTCAAGAAAATTGCCATTTCTTTCTTCCCCCCATTTTAATATCAATTTTCGTAGTTTTGCCTTTTCCACTAATTTTGATTTCATTGCTTCTTCCTTGTCTCTCACAAATTCCAATGATTCAATAACTAGTTCCCCTTTCAGTTCATTTAACCCACCTAGCTCATCAAGTCTATGACGCCTTGCTCTATCCAATTTAAAAGAAGGAAGTGTTTGCAGATGAGTCAATCTTGTCATCCCAAATGGAACTTCCATAAACTCATCGTAATAAACATGTCTTAAGTTGATCAAATTTTCCATTTCCTTAGGAAACATTTTAAGATAGTAAGTGTCAAGCATTCTTAACGTCTGAAGATTATAGAGCTTGCCAATAGATTTGGGGAGTTTGTTTATTGTTGTACTTGAAATGTTGAGATACCTCAATCGTTTCAACTTTCCAATTGAATTGGGCAACTCATCAATTTCAGCATCGAATAAATTCAACATCCGTAAACCTTTAAACCTTTGAAAAATGTTACCACTAGGGACCTTGCAATCAACAAACATTAACGACCGCAATCTCCTAGCACTCCCTTGTCGAATTCTTTCAAGTGTCACAAAAGAAATCTGTGCAGCATGTTGAATCTCAAGTGCATCATCATCCATCTTATCCAAGTCTCGCATCAAACTTTCAGATTTGAATGTTTTTTCTGCAAGATCATGCACCAAATCGTGCATCTTGCAAATGGTAATGCCATACTCATATTCTATAGCATCTTGAAATAAAGAGTTTTGCAATAGAATATTAAAATATTCATTACCCATATCCTCCATACTCACGTTGGGAGAAGAATGGAGATATCCTTGAGCCATCCAGAGCTGGACTAGGTCATCTTTTTCAATTTCAAAATCTTTCACAAACATTGAGCAATATGCAAAACATTGCTTCAATGATGACGGTGTTAAATTGTCAAAACTCAATTTCAAGACCGACATGATTTTCGCCTCTTCGTTTGGTAATTCCCATATTTTACTTTCTAGAATTAACGACCATTCACGCCTACTATTTTTAGAACGCATGAGGCTTCCTAAAACCTGTTGATACAGAAGTTAGTTAGTTTCTATATATTTTATAATATAAAAAAGTGATTAGCAAAATAATAATCCCAAATTATAGTTTCATTGAATTTTGAATAGAGTGATGAGCAAAACAAAGATGCATTAAACTCAACTTTGTTTTGTATCGATCAGAATTGCAAAATTGCTCTCCAATATTTTTACTTGTTAGAAGAGAAATACTAAGGAGACTTGCTAGGCAAGTAAGAATTAGTCTCAGAAATAAACTCAAAGATACTTGATTAGATCATTTAAATATAAGTGTTATTTAATACTTAAGATAACCGAGTAATTGAACAGTTTGTAACAATGCACTAGGAAGGTAGTACTTTGAAGGAGCGTTTTGATCCACATTTTTATAGCGTTCTACATAGAAACACTAAATTTACGCAGCCGTGCAGTAAGCATATATAGAGCGAACTATTCTTTCGTCTTTTACTAAAGAAACACTAAATTTGATCCAACGGTCATATGACTGCAGATTTGGATGATCTTTTGTAGAGATAATATTTGAGGAAATACATAAAAACAGACGGTCAAATTGTTGAAATATACAAACCTATATGTATATTATAAACAAAATTGATCCTTTAAAAGATCATTATTATGTTTTTCATGCAATTTTCTTTTAAAAATGTTGGGACAAAATTAAATATACCGAGTTAAGGTTTTTTATAATGGCGATTTTGTTGATTATTGAATTGTACTTATATTAGCAAACTAAAACGTCTTAAGTTCAACTCATATAAATGAGGATAACGTTTTGTATTTGTTTGAGTTCGAAACCATACTCAAACATGACCTAGCCCAATTCCCGTTAAGAGTAGAATAGTAGAAATCATAGTCATACATTACCCTAATTCTGCAAACTAATCCTTTATGGAGAAAGCCACCAATCTATGTCTTCGACTGGCGTCCCATTTTTCTGTGTAATTAGTGTCTCATATTACAAACTTATTTCTGAACTACTCGGTAATCGTTTAATACCTATTTTAGGTAAACGTATTTGACAAAACCAAGTTGTTTTTTATTCCCATTCGATTGATTAATTCAATATGGGATATCAGAGTAATGCTAGAGAGACGAACTACTTCAATCATATTCATAGACCACATGATGTGTTAGTTGATGGTTGAGCTCATTATTCAAATCATTAAAGAAAAAATCCAACTATCAATCTCTACATCATGCGGTCTACAAAATATGGTTTCCTTACTCGCTAGCATAAAATTGCAAGAGAAACTTGATATGAAAAACAATTTGGGTCATAATCGTTATCAATTAGCATCATCTTTCTCTATGATTAAAACAATTAGGCTTTAATGACACTTGGATGAAATCTTATTGGGTTTGAGAGTCATGTTTTCCTAGACTTCAATGACTAAGAAAATGATTATCACTCACCGTTATATCTTTAATCCAACGGTACAGAAAAAAGTACAATAAAAAAGTTAAATGAGCACCAACTATTAGATTAAGATCGAACGGTGAGTGACCATTATTTTCTTGGTAAGTGGATTCTAGGAGAACAATTATGTTGGGTTTGATAGGGTTTCTTCTGTTTGTGTGGTTAATTGGCTATTCAATCTTATTGACTTCAAACCTCTGTGGCTAAAAGAAATAGAGGATTCAAAGCCAAGTCTATGTTTTCTCCCTTAAGAAGATTTAGAGTAATACTGTTGATGTAATCAAATTTACTCCCTTATTTGTATAGTTTATACTTTAACGACTTTATGCATAACATTTGTTTATATATAACATTTTTTTATATGGCATTCTTTTATTCGTCGTCTTAATCCATTTTCCTTTCCTAGGCACTTGCAGATGATCTACCCTCACCCATTACACCCAGAAACTCCCCAGCTCTCCTTCTAATTCTATATTTATGTTACCAAAATAAAAAACCAAATAAAAGATAGCAGGGGGAATATGATAATAGACATACCTTTGCCACCAATGGTACACCGGCACACTTTTCAGCTATCGCCCTTCCAATGCCCTCTTGATCTGAATCTAGAGAACGAGCATTACCATTTCGTAATACTTCACCCTTTAATATGGACCAACAATCCTCCTTTGATAGGAGCTCCAAATCACACTTCGGCATTGTCCTCGTAATTGATGCAACCTTTTCACTGCGGGTAGTAACAATGGTAATGCTTCCAGGAGCAGAATTGAGCATCGACAAACAATCCGTAAAACTGCTCCATAAATCCTCAGCTTCATTCCAAACATCATCGAGTATCAGCATATATCTCTTCCCTTTCAACCTTTCTTTGAGGTTATTCAGCGATGCTTCCTGACTTGTAAATCCTGCCAATTTAAGGGATTCTAACATCCGATTTAGAATCGAATTAACGTCAAAAGGGTTGGATACACACACCCACATTTTTTCCTGGAAATGTCCACCAATAGCATCATCGTTGAATATTGATTTTGCCAATGTCGTCTTTCCGAGTCCTCCCATTCCCACAACGGCCATAACCGAAAGGTTCTTTTCCTGATTCTTGGACTCGATCACGGTTGCAATGATATCAGACACAGTCTTCTCCCTTCCAATGATCTTCTCATCCTGACGGAAGCTTGAGACGGTTTCTCTGTTCCCCATACCTGGAGGGGTTTGATCAACTCTCCTTGCAACCAAGTGAATCCGAGATGCATCACTCTTGAGAACCGCCAGTGACGCATTGATGTTCTTAATCTTGTGAGCCATCTTTTGACGAAATAAAATGGGATTGGAGAGCGAAAAGAAGTTAAGTACCTTCTTCTTCATGTGGTTTTGAATTTCTGCTTTACGCCGGAGAACTTCGTAGTTGATGTCCGCCAAGACGTCATCGGCATCATGGGCTACGTCTTTCAGTTTCTTGACCCAGTTTCTGACTGCCATGCCCCGATCCTGTGGTTGGTGGGCAACATCGCCTAAGTACTCTTGAATATCCATTAACGATTCAGAAAGCTCAGTTACTTCGTTTTCAAATCCTCGTAAAAGACCGATTTCTTGAGCAGCAAGTGAAGCGACTGACTTCAGTATTCCCTCCACTGGAAAAGTGATGAGACCTTGTAGCACATCCATACTCGCGCGACAAAGGAAGATTAGAGAGTAGAAAGCAGAGAACTGAGAGCCAAGGAAGGACACAAGACGAGCGAATAAGATGAATGAAAGGCTTAACAATAATTCAAGAAAATGTGGTATAAGAAGAAAGGACCCCTAATACTTGACGCCACTTTACACCCGTGAGCGTCAACATAATGTTCAAGAGCAATATTAACCCATCTTATCAGCAAAGATTCTTTCTAAACAACTTTAGACAATAGTGCGGAGGCCGACTTTAATACAGTAATGAGGATTGAATAGGAAAGATAACAAATAATATCATGTTATTTAGTATTATGATCTAATAGTATTATTTTTTATTTGTAAGTGGGAGATATTATATTCGATTATCGTCAAAGATAAAGTTAAACAACATTATTGTTAAGCTCACACCCTTTCTTTTAGTGTAAGTAATATCATTTGTAAAAAAATTTTAAAAAAAGGACAAAAATATAAACCCATTTTGTTAGCAAATATGCTCTAAAAATTAATTACCTAGCATTATTCATATAATTAACATTTTGCCCTTTTTATGCAAAAATTATGTATTAAAAGTGATGGCAAATTAAGAAAAATAAGGATATGATTGTCATGTTGTCAAAAAGTACAAAATTACTATTTTGCCCTCCTTTTTTGTCAAGAGTAAGTCCCAAAAATAAGGGCAAAATTGGAAAAAAATAGGGTCAATTTGAGGTTACCCCATCAAATTGAGTAAGTCCCAAAAACGAGTTTCATGTGTATCTAAATATTTTTGAGTAATTATGTAATATGATTGTGATATCCCAGCAAATTGAGGTTACCCCGTCAAACAAAATCACTAATAAATTCGAATTAGTAGTTGGCACGGTCACATGCATGACATGAATGGTGGTAACCCCTTATTTGTCTTTTGATTGATGCAGATCCGGATTAAAAATGAGGGCAAAATGGGATATCACAATCATTTTACATAATTACTCAATTTGCTGGGTTATCATAAGTTAATTTTATAAACATTTTAACTTAAGCATATTTAGATTCCAATAAATATTAAAAAATCACTAAACTGACATCATGAAACTCGGGAATACTATGAAAGAATATGGAACACATAAAAGAATTTTTTTTAACTATTTTAGCCATTGAATTTAAATTTGGACCATTATATCTTTTTATTTACCGTTAGATTTGATCATATTAGATCTTAGCTGTTGAATTCAGTGAATTTATAACTATAAAACTAAAGTAAAATACACATATATGGTGGGCCAGCCCCACTAACTTGGGGGAATTTCTTGCTAAATTTGCCGTAAAAATGAGTTTTGGGTTAAAACTCATATTTGGCCAAGGATTGGAGCAAGTTGAGATGTGTTTAGAACTTAAAATTTAAATTTTCACCAGGGTTGTAATAGGTACAACAAATGTGTATTATAGTATATACGATACGGAGATTCAAATTAGATATGTATGCACTTTTTGGTGCTAGCTAAAGTCATTGAATATAAAAAGTCTTCAAGTAACCATAGACGATTGGCATTCACGAAACGAGTATACAAATTCTACAGGGAAGTCGAATGAAATACCTTAAGTTAAAAATTTGAACTCCATTAGGAATCGAGAAAATCTCAAAATTTATTGATTGAAAATTATATTTATAAACACAACCCAAATTATGTTCAATGTGTATCTTTTTTTTCTACTAATGACACATCATATGATTTGTAAATATGATCAAAAAATTTGTCAACCTAAAATTACTCATATATTAGACTTTCTAGAAAAATAATGCAAATACCCTAAAAATAAAATCTTAAGATGCTGATTTAACATAGTAAACGACATAATTCGGCTGGTGTTTAGGATGATCAAATCATTGTAATAATAGAGAACTTATGGTGTTTAGGATAATTAATAATCAAATCATTGTAACAACTTATGGTGTTTATGATAATTAGTGGACAGTGGAAGATCATCAAATCCCTCTTTTGTTTTCGTTAATTATGGTGTTTAGGATAATTACTATCAAATCATTGTAAAAAAGGAAAACTAATGAAAAGGGCTTGAAAATTTTGAGTTTTAACACAAAATAAAGGGTAAAGTAAATAGTACCAGAATTGGCTTTTTAGTGTAAAAATGTGGATTTTCGTTAAAGTGAACAGTACCGGGAGCTTTTCGTTAAAGTTCCCTTGTAAAAACTTATGATCCTTTCTTCTGTGTAATGTATGTTCTCTTTGCGCTAATGCAATTATTAATGTAAATGTATCATTTTATCAAGTTTTACTGTGTATTGTGTTCTTGATTCATCTGGTTGGATTTATGAATTTGTTTCAGCAAAATCTCAGTTGGCTGTTATATGTAATTTTCAGAGTGTAGTAGTTTGGGGCAGCTGATATTGTAACATCCCACATTGTCCAAGGAAGTGATCCTTAAATGAATATTCTCATCCCTACCTAGCATGGGGCCTTTTGGGAGCTCACTAGCTTCGGATTCCATCGGAACTCTGAAGTTAAGCGAGTAGCGCACGAGAGCACTCCCATGATGGGTGACTCACTGGAAAGTTCTTGTGTGAGTTCCCAACTGTGGGAGCGTGGTCGGGTACCAAAGCGGACAATATCGTACTACGGTGGTAGAACAGGCCCGAGATGTGGTGGACCGAGGCCGGAATGTGACAGATATGCCGCACCACCCTTGCCCAAATAAATCCAAGGGTGCATGCATTGATCCATTACAATAATTATCTTTTGTAATCAATGATATTAGTTGTATGCGTTTTTAAAAAGTGAATCACTTGTTTATTAAAAAAAAATTCATATGACATGCTTGGTTACATGATACTCCGTTACATGAGAGTATTTATTTTTCAAAATCGTGACATATCACGACTATCCGGGCTTATTTCTTTTTCATGTGCCAAACAATTTACGTTTGAGTAGGATAATTTCTCATATACACCGCCGTCCTTAGTTATTAGATTTTTATCATGTTCAAGTTTACTACATTATTAGATTATTTATATCGCACATTTAACTGTACCACAGAACTCAACTAGACCAAAAAAATATCTCTGACAAAAATAATAATGAGAAAGAAAAAAAAAGAAAAGGAGATAATTCTGGTGTTAATTACTTGAATAAGGGGAAGAAGAAAAAATTATTTTTTCGTTCTTGGTAATATTGGTTTTTTTAACTTTTTACTATACTATAATGTTTAGTCTTGGTCTAAATTATCTAATATTCTGTTATCGGCCCCACGCGTTGTCCCCTCATGGCACATCCCATCCCATTTCTTTCTCAATTTCCTTCTCAATTTCCTCCAATAGTGTTTACATGGACGTCAATATTAGTTCGAGTGTAATGGACAAGGTGTAGTTTCATCGTCCTTCCAACATGCTATATTTGAGGGTACATTTGTTACACCGAATTATTTTAGAGTGAAATATAAATATAAATATTAAACTGAATTGACTTAAAATACACCAAACTTGACTAATTTAATGAAACGTTTGATGTAATTTCAAACTAAATAGCAAAGTAATTAATAAAATGGTAAGTTCATCCCAACAAAATGTTGGAAAATATCAGTATTTTGGTTTATTTGAATGTTTGGTTTTCTAGGCTTAGCCCGTTATAATTAGGTTTTGTTAGAGATTATGGTTATTTTATTATAAATAGGGTGCTTTGTTATTCATTAGAGAACAAGTTAGTCACAATGTAGCATTTTAGGGTTTTGTAGCCGTTTCAGCATTCTCGTTTGATATCAATAATATTTTTTATTTGTTAGTCTTGTTCGTTGCGCACTCTGATATTCAACTTGGTATCAGAGCAGGTTTGATCCTTCTGGATTTAATCTGCTTCAGGTTGGTATTTGTTTGCTTGTTTCCGTTGTCGTTTGTGTTCAGATTGTTAGTTGGTATTGATTGTTTGCAAGAAGAAAAAAAATTATTCGTTCATTTTTTGTCTTGTGACTTGCTTCTACACCTTTGAACGCCGCAGCCTGCAAGAGTATCCGCAAGTCTGTATTGTTGCAAAGGAAAAAAGAGGAAAAAGTCGAATGGAATGAAAAAAGAAGGAAAAAAAGGTGAGTGAAAAAAATAAATAAAAAAAATAAAAGAAGAAACAAGAAAAGATCGGTTGCTTGTTTGAGGCCTATGCGGGCAAAGAAAAAAAAATTGGTTGGATTTTTTGTTTGTTTGTTCAGAAGTTGGCAGTATTGGCATCGGCATCGGTATTGGCATCAGTATCGGTATCGGCATTGGCATTGGTATCGGCATCGGCATCGGCATTGGAATTTGGAGGCTTGCATCCACATCTGCTTGTTGGCAAACTCATGTCGTGTACCGCCATGAGTTTGACTGGGGGTGTTGGAAAATATTAGTATTTTGGTTTATTTGAATGTTTGGTTTTCTGAGCTTAGCCCGTTAGAATTAGGTTTTGTTAGAGATTAGGGTTAGTTTATTATAGATAGGGTGCTTTGTTATTCATTAGAGAACAAGTTAGTCACAATGTAGCCTCTTAGGGTTTTGTAGCCGTTTCGACATTCTCAGTTTGTTTAATAATATTCTTATTATTTGTTAGTCTTGTTCATTGCGCACTCTGATATTCAACTTTACCACATCACTAGTTTCATCCCAACAAAATTTGCATAGTTCGAATTATTTAGGTTGAAATGTTCACAAGAAATATTTTACGACAATGTAAGATTAAATTAATTCAAAGAAAGTTAACACAAACACAAAAAATTGTAACTAATCAAATTATCATATAAAATCATAAAAACCGTAAATTTATGAATTCTACCATAGGAACTCACTCATTGAAGGTAATATTACTTTAGGGATACAAAGATTCTTTTTAAGTCCTTAAATGAGTCATTAAAAGTGATGGTTCGAGTCCCTAAATAAGGACTCTCATTAGAAATGCTCTAAATACTGTCTATAACAAGGGATGTGAAAATGGTTACTCGACTGCATATATTTTTAGGAAAACTAATGAAAAATGCTTGAAAACTTTGAGTTTTAATGATAAGGACAAAATAAAAGGTAAAGTGAATTGTATCAGGATTGACTTTTTAGTGTAAAAATATAGTTTTTCGTTAAAGTAAACAGTACCGGAAGCTTTTCGTTAAAGTTCCCTATATTTTTTTATTGGCATGGCGTTATCAACATTCCATATTTCCAACACCTTGAGAGATGAAATAAATTCAAATCCGTCTCTAAACCCTTGGAACATAAAAAATAAAGGGTGACTTTGAATGCAGTCCTTAATCACTAATATTGTTTAACTGAAACCTTATTAGTACTACGTTTTTTTTATCAAAATCTTTAACCATGCACATCTCTTCATATTGATATTAATGTAGTTTCATATCAAATAATTATTTTTGAAGTTCCTTAATTCATGGACTTCAAATTTTGTAATAAATTATTTCCTGAAAAAGCATAAAAGACACATAATAAATAGTAAAATTTGTAACAAATAGAACATTAATCTACCAATAATCAAGCGTTACATTCTAAACACATAAAAACAATGTACACATATAATTGGATTTTAAAAAAAAAGAATTTATCCGTATAATTGGGAAATTTAGAAAAACAATCAAAATTTGAACCTCATAGAAAATTACAACCCTTTTCTTTAAGTTTATGATAATTAAAACCAAAGTTGATATAAAAGTATTAACATATATACTCATGAGGTTCTCTCTGCCACCTCCAATTCTTCAAACTTTTAGACCGTCTCCGAGGAGTTAAGCTCTCCAGTCCAAAACAATATCTAGGGTTTTCGTTTCAGTAGGTAATCGTTATAACCATGGTGGGCCACGAAAGGTACTATTTATCTTACGATTCCTAACATTTTCCTTCAATTTTTGTTCTTTAATTTTTCTGATTTTTGTTGCATTTGATTTTCTAAACATATTAGATTAGAAAAACAGAGATGTTTGGTCTGCCATATGTAAATTGGCATGTTTGGCTTCTAGCATTGGGAGGAAAGAAATTGTGTACATTTGAATTGTAAATTGCATTTTCCATCCAAATTAAGTATTTAAAATTATTGCCGGCAAGAGGAGTTTTGTGATTAGTCGCCTGCAGGTACGCGTAAACTCATATTTACTATTCACAAAATGTCATTATCGTTCCCGCGTGCATACGTACGATCCACCCGTCCATTCTTGCTTTGTAAATATTATAAACATAAATAGCTACTATGAACGCATATGCCATGACAATTCTTTTTTTTTTTTTAAATATTTTATTTTATTTTTGCTTCCTTGGTTGTGTTTTATTAAAATGTTAAAAAAGAAAGAATATTAAAGATAGAAAGACAGCACGAAATTAATTTTAATTCACTTGTTGTCAATATCAGTTTACGTCCATTGAAATCGACATTATCAAAGAAAATTTTGACATGGGGTCGATTTATAACCAAAGACAAAATGAATATATAATTAAAATGATATTATTGGTGTCTGTGATTGACAATGAGCATCGGAGGAAGAGTTTGAGTAATTATGTAATATGATTGTGATATACTGATATCCCAGCAAATTGAGGTTACCCCGTCAAAACAAAATCACAAATAAATTCGATTTACTAGTTGGCAGTCGGCTATGGTGGGTGCCCCTTGGTTTCAAGTCTAATTTGCATTTTTTATTACTAGTTGGCACGTTCACATGCATTACATGAATGGTGGTGACCACTTATTTGTCTTTTGATTGATGCAGATTCGGATTAAAAAAACAAATGGTCTTTCTAATTAGCATATTTTATTACCAGTTGTGTTGATCAATGATTGTTTGGCTATTTGTAACTTGTAAGGTTCATGAGTGTTGGAAGAGAAAACCGAACACAAGATTTCAGTTGTAAGTACTAAATGTATGCTCTTAATCACTAGAGTTACAAGTTTCCTTTGCGCTCAATGTTCTATTCTCGTTCTTTCTAACCATGAATTGTGTGGACCTTTGGATCTGATGGAGAATTGGACACCTTAGCATCATTGAAGTGAAACATGCTATTTGCTACTCAAGAGGCTATTTTTCATGCCGACCTTACGTGTAGATCAAATATAGTACGTTGGATCTAATTTGAACTACCGAAATCAAAACAAGTTTAGGGTGAAACCAGCTCACAATAAAACAAAGCTCATTGGTGGAACAGGGTCCGAAAAACCCGTATAATTCATCGGCACAACTCGAATATCTCATCCTTTTTTGTATTTTTTTTCTTTTCCCGCAATGGATTTGGAATTCCCCATGGCTAATGTCACCACACGAGTCTCATTATCACAGGAAAAAACCATGGACATACTAAAATCTGCTATTTTCGTGTACAAGTTTTCGTTGCACTGGGATTGCTCTCCGCTCTTAATCCAATTCTCTTACTGGATTCCCTTCTTAAGTGAGCTGAAATACTAATCAAATTTATCTGTGATTAACATATTCTAGAAAACTCGACATGATTTTATTCAAGGATGAAATATTGAAGAAAAAAGTTACATATTGACTAAACAGATTACCTTCCACAAAATTGGTCTCATAAAACTGTGTTAGTTGGGAGAACCTGCACAGAGTGAGAAGAAACAAAACCTTCTACAAAAGCGTATCTGCAGAGTGAGAAGAAACCTTCTACAAAAGTTGCATCTTTCTTTATTCAGATTCGCACCAGTCCCGATAACACTTAACACATGAGAAAACGAGAGTGAGTGAACAATATTGAACCAAATATTCATGAATAATTGATTGGAGATAAAAATAAAAAATACCTCTGATATCTGGAATATGATAAATCTTTGGCCATTCTGGGCCACTGTTCTTGGCGCATCTTTCTGCCAGACATTGGTGATTGGTATTTAGTCTTTGGTTACTATTATCTTTAGCAAATGGAGTAGACTTGTACTTGAAAGTTGATGACCAAATTAACAACTGCCTCCTCTTCATTTAGCTGCAATTAAATCCTAACTAGCTAGTAGCTACCCAGCAAATGGTGTTGTCATGGGACCTGCATTTGTGGAATATGAACATCTGGAATTCACTCGGTGAAATCGTAACACGAGTTTCTTCATTTCAGCCTGGAGTTCCTTCTCGATGCCTAGACACCTCCATTTCCACAATTCACAAAACTCATGGTGGCTCTATGTTGGGAGGCATGCCATGCTGTCTCTGATGCTTTCCAGACCGAATTCATTTTGAACTCTCCTCGAAGCCTTTGA
Source organism: Malus orientalis (assembly GCA_033883245.1). Classification (NCBI taxonomy): domain Eukaryota; kingdom Viridiplantae; phylum Streptophyta; class Magnoliopsida; order Rosales; family Rosaceae; genus Malus; species Malus orientalis. The sequence continues at coordinate 195,718 of CM066509.1, forward strand.
TCCAAAATAGTGTTCAATTTGTTCTGGAACTCAAGAATCACCCACTCCACTATGTGGACAAGATCATCATTTTCTATGATTGCAGGTTGGCCAGTAAAACTCTAAGCATCAATTTTTTTTCATTCAAACTTTGCTAATTATAGTACCTGCAGACCAAATACAGTAATCATAGATCACTCACTGCTCATAGATTTGTTTTTTTTAACATAATCAAAATTCAAAGAACAGTAGAACACGAATCTGAACATGCTCAGAATCAAGATACCTTGCTGTGCCCATGACCAATGCCACCAGACTCTCAGTGTCACTGGGAAAAACCATGGACAGACCAAAATCTGCTATTTTGCATCCAAGTTTTAATTCAAGAGAATTTTGGCAGTCTTTAAATCTCTATGCACAATACTGGATTGTGCATATATATTAGCATACAAAATAACACTAAGCACCTATCTAACGCAATATCTAATGCTATCCGAAGTCTCCTTTCCCAAGTTTATGTGAGCTTCTATCTGCATCCAAACCATTGACGTGACACTTCAATATTTTGAAACCCTCTGTTGGAGGATAATGCTATGTAAAATATAGAATTACATACCTGATCAGAGATATTCTTTTAGGTTTTCGTTAGGCAAGTACTTGTATATAAGTGCCAACTTGTCGGTATCATTACAGTATCCAATAAATGAGGCCAAGTTTCTATGATGGATTCTCATCAGGAGCTCAACCTGCAGCCACAAGGAACTCATCAATCTCTAACCAACGAGACGAGGCATTTAACTTGCATTCCAAGGAATTAAATTCAAACTGTCAACCCTCTGTTTGGAACTCCCTAGCTGAGCTAGCTCCTTGAGATGACGATGTAGAACCACAGCTTGAGTGCCATATTTCAACTAGCCATGGCATACAATCCCAAATCCTCCTTTCCCGATTTCAGTTTTAAAGTTTTTGGTGATTTCTTAAACCTTGTCATAAGTGAACTAGAACTTCTGATGCTACAAGAGTTTTGTTACGTTTTCTCCATGTGCAGCTTAAGTAGACAAAAAGATATGCGTTCAGACTAACTGGTTAGAAATACTACTACACCATAGTAGGAGTGCCGGTTCTAACTGAATAAGCATCAAAGGTATAAAACAGTACCTGGTTTTCTTATTCTTCTCAGCTTCCATACCAGTACGAGCACTATAACTAGGAGGAGGGCCACTGCTGACAGTAATGATCCAAGTACTGGAACAACCATGTTCTCCTTGCACTTGATTGAATCTGAACAAAAACAGGACTTATAAGCACATCGAAAATCTGGAGGACACAATACCATTTGCTTTCGTTAAAGAAAATGCTAACCTATTCGGTGCTCTCCATGAACGAAACTTGCACAGAGCAGTAAGACGAGGAAACCAGTTGAGATCTTCTTCTCTCTTTGTCTCACTGCAGCCTATGAACTACCTGGTATTTAAAACACGTGACAATGTTCCGACTAAAAAAGCAGAAAAACGTATGTGACAGTGTGGATTTGTACCTCATGCTGCACAACTTTACATGAAACATGATCCTTATTACATGGAGATGCTTAGTCTACATCAATCAATGGATCATGCAATGTTCATACTAAGAGAGCAATTTGGTTAAGCCAACGTATTTTCTAGTCAAAACATTTCAAACATTGTTCCAAAGTGATTAAGTAGAAGACGATATCGATATATATTAGTATTTAGCCTAAGCTGATTCACTGCACAACAGATCCCACACCCATTTTTAACCCATCAAGTTTTGAACATGGAATGAATGAGATAGTTTGTAGGAACCAGCAAAGGTAAAGCCTAAATAGCTACGTAGCATGGTGCTGTCATTGAACCTGCATTTGTGGAATCTGAACCAATGGAAATCACTCTAGGTGAACTGTGGCATGGTGAAATTGTAACACAAGTTTCTTCATTTGAGCCTGGAGTTCTTTGTTGATGCCTAGACACCTTTATTCCATACATTGTGTTAGTTGGCACAGCACAGAACCCATGGTGGCTATATGTTGGCAGGTGAAAGTTGTGATGCCATTGCTGTCTCTAAAGCTTTCCAGGCCGAATTCACATCGAACTCTCCTCGAATCATTTGATACGGATCATATCATATCACATCCCCTAATTAATCCATCACATCCCCTAATTATCAACTCAGTGAGGGAGGTGGGAATAGCCTCTAGATTAGGGCAAAAATATATATCCATCTTCCGAAGAGAGACGGGGGTTTGTGGCCCATGACCCGACAAAGTCCTCAAATTTGGACAATTACAGATCTGCAGTGTTCAAAGACTAGTACAAGAATGGAGCCCACGTATACTTGTGAATCCATCGCAGTGTTCAATAGACAATCAGCGGAGGGATGTGCAACCCTTTAAAGACAAGTCCCCCTCGAGAGTAGTGCATCTCTCAAAAACCAAATCACGGAGTGAGGCAGACTCTGAATTGAAGTACGTCTTAGCTTTGGGCAATCAATTATTTTCAACTCCTGAAGAGATTGGGATGGTGAAATTTGGGAGGATTCTAGATTGCCGCAATCCTCAATTTCCACCGTCTCAAGTGAGGGGCAATATTCTAACCCACAACACAAGCTCGACAATTTCTCACAGCTCCTAATTCTCAATTGACGGAGATTGGTTACTCGACAATTTCTCATCATTCAAGATGCAAATTTAGTACCCTTGAATTCCTCAATCGTCAAGCTTTCTAAGTTGGGGTGCGGTTGGAGTCCTTCAAGAATATCCTCGTCAAGAAAATTGCCATTTCTTTCTTCAGGAGGGACCCGCCCCCATTTTAATATCAATTTTCGTAGGTTTGCCTTTTTCACTCATTTTGATTTCATTGCTTCTTCCTTGTCTCTCACATATTCTAATGCTCCAATAACTAGTTCCCCTTTCAATTCATTTAACTTGCCCAGCTCATCAATTCTATGACGCCTTGCTCTATCCAATTTAAATGATGGTAGTGTTTGCAGATGAGTCAATCTTGTCATCCCAAACGGAACTTCCACATCCTCGTCGAAATAAACATGTCTCAAGTTGATCAAATTTTCCATTTCCTTAGGAAACGTCTTAAGACTATATGTTCTTGACATTTTTAACGTCTGAAGATTATAGAGTTTGCCAATAGATTTTGGGAGTTTTTTTATTTTTGTCCTTTAAATGTTGAGATACCTTAATCGTTTCAACTTTCCAATTGAATTGGGCAACTCCTCAATTTCAACATGGAAAAAATTCAACATCTGTAAACCTTTAAACCTTTGAAAGATGTTTTAACGAAATACTCCTGATACTATTCACTTTTAACAAAAAATCACATTTTTACTGTTCCCTGATACTATTCACTACACCTTTATTTGTCATTTTTCATTCAAACTAAATTTTTTTTTTTGAACTTTTCATTAGTTTTCATTTAAAAAAATAATAAATAAATATGGCATCAATCATACAAAGTCAAGCTTTCTAAACCTCTTTTATAGACATATACGAATTTCACGATTCGAAGCTCAATCAGCAGGTAATATGAACCACTCAAATTGAATTTGATAATACTAATTAACTCATTTGCTGCCTCACTTTACATAATCTAAAGACTTCAATGTCTCTTTCACACAAAAAGCCCAAATTTTTTGGTCCTTAAGCTTGGATAATAATGTCAGGAGGATCCAAATTCCTATTTATTATCCATCTGTCAAATTTTCAAATGTTTGCTTTAGCTTCTTGTCTTAGATTCTCTCTTCCTCATCCTCCTCTAGCTAGGTTTTGGACTCCGGCATCTGAATCACATGTCCATGTGGCCCTAGACACATTAAAGCTTACGTACTCTATATAATGACTCCACTCCCCTCTGCCACCACCTTCATAGCCCAACACCTCCAGGTTTCAGACGAAAGAATTTCTACGTTCTTGTATCTGAAACCCCAGCTAAGTTTAATAGAGGAGGGGTGGGACCATAATTTGGCGTATCGTGGGCCTCACAATCATGGAGAAATAGTGGTTTTTTAGTGTCCAAGCCATAGGAATTAGGTGGCGGTTGCTCTAAACTAGAATTTTATCCTCAATTTGACAAATTAACAATGGCTAATTGGCTATGCCTCTCCCTCTCTATGTTGTTAATAGCGTCCATATTGTCCCATTACATCAATTGAAGAAAAACCCATATCAGGAATAATATGTATTACAAAATATGATGCTTTATTTGAGAATTTATTTGAGAATCAAAGGCTTTGGGTGGGTTTACGATAGATAAATACCACAAAGTATAGATAGTCAAAAGTTCAAACATTATTAACGGATAGTGAATGCGAATGATAATTCACGAGTAGTGAGAAAGATGATCGGTATTTAGTCTTTGGTCACTATTATCTTGAAAGTTGATGACCAAAATGACAACTGCCTCCTCTTCTTTTGGCTGCAACAGCAGAAATAGAATGCTTACATGGAACCTGCATTTGTGGAATATGAACATCTGCAAATTACTCCAGGTGAACTATGGTATGGTGAATTCGTAACACGAGTTTCTTCGTTTGAGCATGGAGCTCTTTCTCGATGCCTAGATGTACACCTCCATTTCCAAACATTGTGTTACGCACAGCACAAAACTCTCTGCTGGGAGGTGGAAGTTGTGCATGCAATTGCTGCCTCTAATGGTTTCCAGAACGAATTCAGGTCAAACTCTCCTCAAATCCTTCGATCTTAAATCCCCGTTCTGGAACTCAGGATTCACCCACTCCACTATAGACAAGATCATCATTTTCTATGATTGCAGGTTGGTCAGTAAGACTCTAAACATCAATTTTTTTCATATAACCTTTGATAATTATAGTACCTGCAGACCAAATAAAGTAATCATAGATCACTCACTGCTCATAGATTTGTTTTTTTTGTTTTTTGTTTTTTTTTTTTAAATCAAAATTCTAAGAACACGAAATATGAACATACTCAGGATCGAGATACCCTGCTGTGCTCATGACCGAAGCCACCACGAGTTTCACTGTCACTGGGAAAAGCCATGGACAGACCGAGATCTGCTATTTTTGCGTCCAAGTTTTCACTTAAGAGAATGTTGGCAGTATTTACGTCTCTATGCACAATACGTGGATTGCACCTTTATGCAAGGAAATAGTCCTGTGAGCCAAATTTCACAATATACATAAGTTGAATTAGGCATATGAACTTGCGCAAATATATTAGCGTACGAAATATCACGAAGCACCAACCTAACGCAATATCTAGTGTTATCCGAAGTCTCATTTCCCAAGTCGCATGTGAGCTTCTATCTGCATTTTTAGCCATTGACGTGACACTTCAATATTTTGAAACCCTCTGATGGAGGACAATGCTTATAAAATATAGAACTACACACCTGAGAGATATTCTTTTAGGTTTCCTTTAGGCATGTACTCGTATGTAATATAAGTACCAGGTAGTCGGTATCATCACAGTATCCAATAAATGAGGCCAAGTTTCTATGATGTATTCTCATCACGAGCTCAACCTGCAGCAACAAGGAACACATCAATCTCTAACCAACGAGACAAGGCACTTGCAATTCCAAGGAATTTAAATCCTAACTGCCAAACCTCTGTTTGGAACTCCCTAGCTCCTTGAGTTGACGATGGAGAAAGTATTTTAACCGCAACTTGAGTGCCATCTTCCAAGTAGCCATGGTATACAATCCCAAATCCTCCTTTCCCAATTTCAGTTTGAAAGTTTTCGGTGATTTCTAAAACCTCGTCGCAAGTAAACTGGGACTTCATTGATGCTACTGGTGTGCTACAGGTGTTTTGTTATGTTTTTCTCCATCTGCAGCTTAAGGACAAAAAGTTATGAGTGCAGACTAACTGCATAGGAATACCACAACGCCATAGTAGCAGCGCTGTTTCTAACTAAATAAGTATCAAGGGTATAAAATGGTACCTGGTTTTCTTATTCTTCTCAGCTTCCAGACCAGTAAGAGCACTATAACTTGAAGAAGGGCCATTGTTGAAAGTAATGATCCAAGTATTGTTCAAAGTAATGATCCAAGTATTGGAACAACAATGTTCTTCTTGCACTTGCTTGAATCTGAGCTAAAAAGAACTTATCAGCAGATAGAAAATATAAATCTGAAGGACGCAATACCATTCGCTTTCGTTAAAGAAAATGCTAACCTATTCAGCACTCTCCATGAACGAAACTTGCACAAAGCAGTAGGACGAGGAAACCAGTTGAGATCTTCATCTCTCTGTCTCATTGCAGCTTATGAACTACCTGGTATTTAAAATGTGTGACAATGTCCCGACCAAAAAAACAGAAAAACGTATATGACAGTGTGGATTTGTAACCACATGCCGCACAACTTGCAGAGTACATACGTGATCCTTATTACATGGGGATGCTTAGTCTACGTCAATCAATGGATCATGCAATGTCCATACTAAGAGAGCAATTTGGTCAAGCCAACGCATTTTCTAGTCAAAGCATTTAAAACATTGTTCCTATTAGGGTGGTGTGATACAAGTCAGGGAGACAACCCGAAGTATTAGACAAAAGTGATTTAAGCCGAAGAAAATATAGATGCGTACTTGTATTTAGCCTACACTGATTCACTGCACAACAGATCCCACACCCATTTTTAACCCACCAAGTTGAACATGGGACGAATGAGAGAGTTTGTTGCTACCTAGCATGGTGCTGTCATGGAACCTGCATTTGTGGAATCTGAACATCTGGAAATCACTCTAGGTCTGGTATGGTGAGATCATAACACAAGTTTCTTCATTCTGGTATGGTGAGATCATAACACGAGTTTCTTCATTTGAGCATGGAGTTCTTTCTCGATGCTTAGACACCTCCATTCCATACATTTTGTTAGTTGGCACAGCACAAAACCAACCATGGTGGCTCTATGTTGGGAGGTGGAAGTAGTGCATGCCATTGCTGTCTTTAATGATTTCCTGACCGAATTCACATCGAACTTTCCTTGAATCCTTCGATCCAAATTAGTTGTTAAATCACCATTCTGGAACTCAGGATTCACCCACTCCACGATGTGGACAAGATCATCACTTTCTATGATTGCAGCCTTGCGGGTTGGCCAGTAAAACTCTAAAATTCAACCTTTGATAATTATAGTACCTGCAGACAATAAAATGTAATCATAAATAAACCACTCACTGTTCATACATTTGTATCTACAACATGATAAAAAATCTAATAGAACACGGAAATTTGAACATACTCACGATCAAGATAACCCGCTCTGCCCATGACCGATGTCACCACACGAGTCCCATTATCACTGGAAAAAACCAAGGACAGACTGAAACCTGCTATTTTCGCGTCCAAGTTTTCGTTGTACTGTGCTTGCTCTCCTCTCTTAATGCAATTCTCCTATTGGATTCCCTTCATAAGTGTAGCTGAAATACAAATCCAATTTATCTGTGATTAAAGAATTCTAGATAACTCGACATGATTTTATTCAAGGATGAAAGATAGAAGAAAGAAGGTGCATATTGACGATACAGATTACCTTACACAAAATTGGCCTCATAAAAGTGTATCTGCATCATAACACCATGTGGAACATGTCTTAGAACTTATTCGAATGCACATTGGACGTTATAACATATACAGAATGACCACGGATTCGTAAACAGTTGCAAATGTACTTCTATTTACTCATATTTAAGGACCAAAAAGCTTAATTTCCACAAAAGTCTAAAGTGCTGTTCCAAAAAGATTGTGAAAGCAAAGAAATTAATGTTCTTCCACGAGGCTAGAAAGTGTATGACTTTGCAAACTAAATGCAACTAAGACAAAAGAACAGAACCAATCACGAATTACTGTTTCGGGAAAGAAACCTACACTTGACTGTCGGAAATGCGGGAAATCTTGGGCCAGTCGAGCAGTTGCTTCTTTTAATTTAGAACACAACAGTAAAATTTGGACTGGCTTCCCTACTGTCGATAGATACTTCAGGTTCCCACAACGGTGAGTGTATAGATCATCGACACATGTAAGGTTCCATCATCACTCTGGTAAGACCCTTCTGAATCAAGTGCCATTGTTGATAGTAATGATCCAAGTATTGGAACAACAATATTCTTCTTGAGCTTGCTTGAATCTGATTTTAAAATAACTTATCAGCAGACAGAAAATATAAATTCTGAAGGACGCAATGCCATTCGCTTTCGTTAAAGGAAATGCTAACCTATTGGGCACTCTCCATGAACAAACTTGCACAGAGCAGCAGGACGAGGAAACCAGTTGAGATCTTCATCTCTCTCTCTCATTGCAGCCTATGAACTACCAGGTATTTAAAACGCGTGACAATGTCCCGACCAAAAAAACAGAAAAACGTATGAGTGTGGATTTGTAACCTCATGCTGCCTGCACAATGATCCTTATTACATGGGGATGCTTAGTGTACGTCAATCAATGGATAATGCAATGTTCATACTAGAGCAATTTGGTCAAGCCAACGTATTTTCTAGTCAAAGCATTTCAAACAATGTTCCTGTTAGGGTTATGTGCTGTGATACAACTCGAAGTATTGGACAAAAGTGATTAAGTTGAGGACAATATTGTAGAATTTTTGATGTGTATTTCATGAAGAAACAATTACAAATGAAACATATATATAGGAAAAGAAAGTAGACATAAGCCTAACTTGCCTAACTTGCCTAACTTACCTAATTTCCTAACTTGCCTAACTTGCCTAATTTACACAAAGAATGTTGACTAGCCTAACTTCACTAGTCATCCAACATGTTTATTTCATGCATGCATTTTACACAAAGAATGACTTGCATGCATTCTTCCAACACTCCCCCTCAAGCTGGATCGAGGGGATTCACTGAGCCAAGCTTGCCCAATAACCGATGAAACTGAGATGATGCTAGTGCCTTTGTAAAAAGATCTGCTAGTTGATCATGGCTTCGTGTGAACATGGTCCGGATGATTTGCGTTTGAACTTGAGCTCTGATGAAATGACAATCCACTTCAATATGTTTGGTTCTTTCATGGAACACAGGATTGGCAGCAATGTGCATGGCTGCCTGATTATCACACATAAGCGTCATAGGAGTAGAACTAGGAAACCCTAAGTCTGAAAGAAGCCCTTTAAGCCAAATGAGTTCACACGCAGTGGCTGCCATGGCTCGATACTCAGCCTCTGCGCTGGAACAAGCAATTACCTGTTGCTTCTTACTCTTCCATGTGACAAGGTTTCCACCAACAAATGTACAATAGCCTGTGATTGATTTCCTATCAATTGCATTACCTGCCCAGTCTGCATCTGTGTAGCCACTAATGACAGTGGACTGATTGTTATGCATTGTAATTCCTTGCCCAATTGAACCCTTAAGATAACGAAGGATTCTCTTAACAAGGTTAAGGTGATCAACAGTGGGAGAGTGCATGAACTGACTAGCCAAGCTCACTGCATATGTGATATCTGGACGAGTGATAGTGAGGTATATGAGCTTGCCTACTAATCGTTGATAGTAGCTTACATCATGCATGGCTTCTCCATCTATGCTGAGCTTCAGTTTACAATCAACGGGAGTGATAGCAGGCTTGCAGTCAAGCATTTTTGCTTCTTGAAGGAGGTCCAATACATATTTCCGTTGATGTAGAAACAGTCCTTTTGAAGATGTTGCCATTTCGATCCCCAAAAAATACTTTAACCTCCCCAAATCTTTGATAGCGAAAGCTTGATGTAGTGAGAGTTTTAGTGCCTCAATCTCCACGGTATTATCTCCAGTAATGATAAGATCATCAACATAGACGAGGACCACCAACTTCCCCCTGGTGCCAGTTCTTACAAATAACGAAGAATCAGCATTACTTCGCATGAATCCAGCCTTTTCCAGAACAGAACTGAGCTTGGCATACCAAGCTCTTGGTGATTGTTTCAATCCGTATATTGCCTTGTGCAATTTACAAACCATGTTGCCTTTAATACCATCATAGCCTGGATGAGGTTGCATATACACTTCTTCATGCAACTCGCCGTGAAGGAAAGCATTCTTCACGTCCATTTGGTAGAGTGACCATCCACAATTGATTGCAACTGACAGTAAAACCCTGACTGAGTTCATCTTGGCCACCGGTGCGAATGTTTCCTTATAATCTACACCAAAGGTTTGGGTGAAACCTCGAGCAACAAGTCTAGCCTTGTGTCTCTCGATAGATCCATCAGCTTTGAATTTAGTCTTGTAAATCCAACGACTTCCAACAGCCTTTTTTCCTGGTGGTAGTTGAACTAGGCTCCAGGTGCAATTCTCTTCCAGTGCACGAATCTCTTCTTTCATGGCTTGGTTCCATTATGGGAGAAGAGAAGCTTCTTGAAAGCTTCTTGGTTCATAGTGCTTATCAATTTCACTGAGAAATGCAGCATGAGATGTTGAGAACTTACTAAAGCTGATACATTCATTAATTGGATGTCGTGAGGCATATGTAACATAGTCCTGCAACCTAGCTGGAGGTTTTCTGATTCGAGGAGGATTTCTTTTAATCACCTGAGACTCTGTAGAGGGCGGAGAAGGATCAGAGTAGGGCTCGTCTTCACTCTCACTGGCAGTAATTTGGTCAGTTTGAACTTCTTCACAATCTGGACTTACAATGACTGATCTCTTTTCCAACATCGGATAATTAAAGTTTTGAGGGAGTGGGAACATGTCAACTAAATCCTCCCCCTGACTTGTAAAATAGGGATAGTCTTCATCGAACTTCACATCTCTTGAAACTGTGCACTTCTTAGTGACTGGATTGAAGCACTTGTATCCCTTTTGAGTGGTTGAGTATCCCATAAACACACACTTGGTTGCCCTGGCATCTAGTTTGTCACGGTTCAAGGTTTGGATGTGAACAAAACACACACAACCAAACACCTTGAGATGTGTCAAATCTATTTTCTTCCCCTTGAGAACTTCATAGGGAGATTTAAACCCTAGCACACGACTTGGAAGTCGATTGATGAGATAAGTGGCAGTAAGGATGGCAAACGACCAAAATTTCTTTGGAACGTGCATGTGAATCATGAGAGCACGAGTTTTTTCCAAGAGATCTCTATTTTTCCTCTCGGCTACTCCATTTTGTTGGGGAGTCCCCACACAGCTGGTTTGATGTATGATACCCTGAGAACTTATGTATTGAAGCATGTTGTTGGATAGAAATTCAGTGCCATTATCTGACCTTAAAACCTTAATGTTTGATTGAAATTGCGTTTTAACATGCATGTGAAAGTCTTTGAAAATGGTAGGGACTTCACTTTTTGATTTCATAAGATATAGAAAACTTGTTCGAGAGAAATCATCAACAAATAGAACAAAATATTTAAAACCTTCCATTGATTCAGTTGCAGGTCCCCATACATCGGTGTGTACCATTTCAAAAGGTTTACTTGTCCTAGACATTGAATTACCAAAAGGTAGCCTAGTAAACTTAGAAAATTGACAAGTATCACAAGTAGGATAGGGGTTACAAAAAATTTGGAAACAGTTTCGACAAGACAAGTTCAGAAGGGGTGAGCTAATCTCCTATGCCAAAGTTGGTTTTCATCTATGGACTTCGATTGAGCTTGAAGAGCCTGAGTGAAACATGCATTCTTGCACAGGTAGTAAAGTCCATTTATGAAGACCCCTTCACCAATCATCTTCATGGTGAGAACATCCTGAAACATTACTTTATTTGGTGAGAAA
>CM066509.1:207514-230501 GCA_033883245.1 Malus orientalis
ACCAACAATCTTCCCACTGATAGGCCCTCCAAATTACACCTCGGCATTGTCTCAGTGATTGATGCAACCTCAGCAATACGGGTAGTAACAATGGCAATGCCTTCCGGGACCAGAATTGAGTGTCGACAAACAATCCATAAACTCCCTCCAAAAAATTCTTGTCTTCATTCCAAACATCATCCAGTATCAAAATATATCTCTTCCCTCTCAACCTTTGTTTGAGGTCATTCAACAATACTTCCCGACTTGTAAGTCCTGTCCTGTTTTGAGTTAAGGGATTCTAACATCCGATCTAGAATGGAATTAACCTCAAAAGTGTCGGATACACAGACCCACATTTTTTTCATCAAAAGGCGTACGAATAGCATCATGATTGAATATTGATTTTGCCAAAGTCGTCTTTCCGAGTCCTCCGATTCCCACAACGGCCATAACCGAAAGGTTCTTTCCCTGATTCTTGGACATCAAGATTTTAATGATATCCGACACAATTTTCTCACCTTCCAATGATCTTGTCATACGGACGGGAAGTTCGAGTCAGTTTCTCTGTTCCTCATAATTGGAGGAGGGGTATGATCTACTGGCCTTGCAACTAAGCCAATGAAAGGTGCCTCACTCTTGAGACCCGCCAGGGGACGCATTGATGTCCTTAATCTTGTGGGCCATCTTTTGACGAAATAAAATGGGATTGGAGAGCGAAAAGAAGTTAAGTACCGTTCTTCTTCATGTGGTTTTGTAGTTCAGCTTTACGCCGGAGAACTTCATAGTTGATATCCTCCAAGACATCGTCAGCATCATGAGCTACGTCTTTCAGTTTTTGCACCCATGTCCTCCACCGCGTTGCCCTCGTGACATGGTTGGTGGGAAACATCGCCTAAGAACTGTTGAATCGCAAGTAACGATTGACGAAGCTCAGTTATGCTCTTTTTTGAATCCTCGGAAAAGACCGATTTTCTTGAGCAGCAAGTGAAGCGACCGACTTCAGTATTCCCTCCACGGGATAAGTGATGATACCTTCAAGCACATCCATACTCGCGCGCCAAAGGGAGATTAGAGAGTAGAAGGCAGAGAACTGAGAGAAAGCCAAGGAAGGACACAAGAAGAGCGAATAAGATGAATGAAAGGCTTAACAATAATTCAAGAAAATGTGGTATAATAAGAAGAAAGGACCCCTTATAATTGACGCCACTTTACATATGTGAGCGTGAACATAATGTTCAAGAGCGGAGTGTGGTCCAGCAATATAAACCCATCTTGTCAGCAAAGATTCTTTCTAAACAACTTTAGTCAATAGTGGAGGCCGACTTTAATAAAGTAATGAGGATTTAATATAAAAGATGAAAATGAGTTCTTGTTATTTAGTATTTAAGAGAGGTTTTAGGTTCGATTCTCGTTAAAGGTAAAGTTAAATTACATTATTGCTAAGCTCGTACCATTCTTTTTAGTGTAAATAATATTGTTTGTTTATAAATAAATAAATAAAATATAAACCCATCTTATTAGCAAATGTGCTCTAAAAATTAATTACCTAGCATTATTCATATAAAAGATAAAAGATGACAACTTTCACTTAGAAATTATTGAAAATACACTAAAACCTAAAGATGCAGATTCAACATGATAAACAACAGAATTCGGGCTAAAATGCTCATATATCACAACAAAGCAGTGAATTAAATTTGTGATTTTTCTGAAAAGCCGGTTCAATACATAAAACAACCAGAATCCTCCTTGAGAGCAGCGTGGGCAAGTTCTTGAGCCACGACTTTACCTACTGAAATCTTTCTCCTAACAAGTGAGACGCCGGGTAACTTGCTGCGCATTCAAGGCCATCTTGATCCCTTCACCACCCCACCAACATAACGTCCGACTCTGTTCTAATCAAACATGGGCCCACACACGCCCCCCACATGGCACATCCCCTGACCCCCGCCTTCCTCAATTTCCCTCCAAGAAAGTTACACGGACATCAACATTCAAGTATGATGCTTAAACTGTAGTTTCATCATCCTTCCAACACGCAATATTTTAGTATGCGTTAGTTGCATCGAATATTTTGAATTTGATTAGTTTTAGAGACTAAGCTAAATTAAGTTAAAATAAACTAAACTGAACTAATACGGTAATGCAATGTGAGATTAAGAAACAGGAATAATAAAGAAAAGGGAAAATGAAAATGCAATTACTTTGCTTTTAAATCAGCATAAACTTTTTTCTCAAATAATTCAAGAAAATGTGGATTAAGAAGATGAGAGAAACATATAAAGATGATGGGACCCTTAATAATTGATGCCACTTTACACCTGTGAACTTGAATTGGTGAGACTGAGCACTTTTCTAACAGGAGGCATAACATGACAAAAAAGTGTAAAGCAGAGCAAGACCACATAAATGTAAATCCATTGTATCAGGAAAGATTTTCTCTGGATAACTTTAGACAATAATGGAGATCCAATTTTATTATATGAAGATAATTCTAGTGTATGCTCTTTTGAACCTCGTAAGTGGTAAACTAATTTCTAACTTAACGATAATATCGCTCAACTCCAAAAAAAAAATTTCTAGCGATGTTGCACACACTCACACTAATATGAGTACCATTATATTGTGTTTTATCCACCTTAAAATTAACCCCACCACCCAAATGACGGAGTGAGTCTAGTGCCGAAAAATCATTGTATCAACAAGGATTCTCTCTAGACAACTTTAGACGATAATGGGAGATCGACTTTAATAAAGTAAAGGATTGAACAAAAAATAATAATGCAAAAGAGGAAAGAATAGAAAGGACAAAGAATATCTAAAAAGAGAAATGTTAAGTAGATTCTTTTAAATTGAGATTCTATCACTTCATATTTATGTAAATTATTTTATAATATTAGCAGGAAAAAAAGTTACCAAGAATTTATTATAAGGAAAACTAATGAAAAAAGCTTGAAAACTTTGAGTTTTAACTATAAGGACAAAATAAATGGTAAAGTGAATCAATATCATGTTGTTTGACTTTTTAGTGTAAAAATATGATTTTTTCGTTAAAGTGAACAGTACCACGGCGGACTTTTCAATTAAAACTCTTTTTTATTATAGCTATCCAACTATTGCATGTATTTTAGGATGGAATTTTGAAGCATTGAGACAAAAAGCGTTTTGTAACCCTACCGACACGTAATAGGGGGTGGAAAAGCAGGGAGACAAAAGTGGGAGACAAAAGTGGTATTGTAACACTACCGGACACGTAATATGACAATGGAAAAGCTGGTGCTGCTTTTTCAAGAAAACCAAGGGAAGGACGTTTCCACGTTCCAGCGGAAAACCACGATGCCACTATCTAATCATTGGACGGTTCGCAAAAGTTTCATGCATGAATACAATCGAAATTTAATCGATATTTAATTAATAACTCAATCCTCTATAATTATATTACTTGATTTGTAAATTTAGTTTACAAAATTCAATCTCCTTCTTATTACTTATATTGAAACACCTAATCCAAGTCAAGCTCCTTCAATCAACAAAAGTAAAAGTCATCCGCATCCATTAAATTGACATAAAATAACCAGAATGCTATCTAGATCCCTATATCCGGACATGACCGGGTCATGTAATCTAAATCGTCCATCCCAGTGCGTGGCGACGACTTCTTGTTTTTCATGCTTGCTTTGAGTGAAGACGTCCACACCCAAAAGATCTTCATCGTCCACTTTATTTCACGCGGTGATTCATTTATTGGCTTTAAATTATTTTGATTAGTCAACATTTATTGGTCTTCCATGGATTTTTGTCAGGACTCAATACTAGTGACTATTCAACCCTACTTGATCCTGTCACTTCATCTTCAATATGATTTCGCATAGGCAGTGGTATTTACATATTTAACTTTACTTTTTATTCTTAATTTTATTGAATGAATTGAAGAAGATTAATTATACAAAATTAACAAAAATGTGTCAAAAATAAAAATGATTGTGTGAATAAGACTATCTTTCACATAAAATGTGGTTTCTTTTACACAATCGAGCTAGAAACTTGTCTCTTATACATTGAATTGGCTAATGATTTACACTCATCTTTCTGCCTTTTTCATTGACTAAGGTAAACCTAAACCTAGTGAGAAAATGTGGTAGCTATTACAATCGAACGCTAGGAATTCGTCTCCGACAATACACATATCTGATAAAGAGCGTTCAAATTGGTTTTGCTTTTAGCAGTTTATAAATACGTCAAATCCAACAAAATCAAGCCAAACTAATTATAGTTTGATTTAGTTCAACCTAAAATTGCATTTTTTTTTTCATTATAAAAGT
Source organism: Malus orientalis (assembly GCA_033883245.1). Classification (NCBI taxonomy): domain Eukaryota; kingdom Viridiplantae; phylum Streptophyta; class Magnoliopsida; order Rosales; family Rosaceae; genus Malus; species Malus orientalis. Next base: position 211,819 of record CM066509.1, read on the forward strand.
CTTACCAAACTTCTTAGATTGATTTTTATACAACGATATATTTTTGCATAGCTAAAAGTTAAATCAAAACTTCTTGGATTGGGGTGGGGTATAAATTTGTATCGAACTCGTCATTCTTGAGATTCAAACTTAAGACCTATTATTTATAAGTAAAGAGAAATATCGTTAGATCATAATATTAAATGACAACCGATTGGATGGTTTAGTTTGAACATTATTTTCATACAACGATATATTTACATTAAATTGAGATAAAATGGACAAGAATGCTCTCCGGATCCCTATTTAGGAACTTCCACCACTATCTCTGAGAGCTCATTTAAAGACTTTAAAAAAATATTCGGGTCCTTAAAAGAGTATATATATTTTTTATGAAAAGTTCTTATAGTGTAATCTTCAAATTAATATAAAAACTAAAATATTGAAAAATTATTATTCAAGGATGAAAAAACTAAAAAAATATCTCTACCCTTAGTTCTTCAAAAATTAAAAAAAAATAAAAAAATAACGTGAAAAAACAAAAAATGAAAATAGAAAACTTCATTTTAATCCTTAAAAACGATGAGTTTTAGATTATAACCATATGTAAGATTAAAATCCAATTTTAGTCCTTAGCACATTTAATCATATCATTTATTAGTTGTATTTTGATGTTTTATTTTATCTTTATCTTTTTATTTTTATTTTAATGTATTAATTACATTTAAATTTAATTTTTATTTCATTCATCATAATATATTTTAATGTCTACATTTAGGCAACTAATTTTTTATAATATATATTCCGATAACAATTTTGTATGTTCTTCATTTAGGTACATTAATACATTTGAATATTTTGGTATATCCATCAGTACAAACATGTAGTTACATTGATTCAATATAATGCATTTCATTACGTACACTTTGGTACACACATTTGAGTATTGACTTTTAGGTACATTAATTCAATTATTATATTTCGGTAAATACATTTAGGTACATACATTTTGGTATTGATATTTAGGTACATACATTTTCGGTATTGACATTTAGGTACGTACATTTTGGTACATACTTTTTGGTACGTATATTATGGTACATACATTTCGGTATTGATATTTAGGTACATTAATTCAATATAATACATTTAGGTTCATTATAATATATTTCGGTACAATCATGTAGGTACAAATATTTCAGTACAAAAAGTCAATTTTATATATTTTGGCACAATCATTTCTGTACATGTATGTATTTATATAATTTTGTATCACAAATTTCTTTTAATATTTTCTCATTTACGTTCATTTCTAATTAAAAAATTTAAATATGTGCATATTAATAAAATTAAAATTTAATATGGAGAGATTAAATAAAAATACACATTAAATAACAAAAATTGAATGTAAATTTTGATAATAGTACACTCAAGAGATTAAATCGAATATTTAATCTAGCACCAGTTTTTATTTTTTTTTTATTTTAATCTTTTACAAGAACTAATGTTCAAAAACCCTAAATGAAAATTTCACGTGGGTGGGATCAACAAACAAGGTAAAAGACAAAAATCCAGCTGGTGTGCAGCAAGGACAAAAAAAACAGCTGCTGTGCAGCACTGCATTCCCACGTTTATGGGTCACTTTTATGCACAAAATCAACAGAGGCCCACTATACAATTTTCACATTTGAGATTTTCTTTCGAAGTATTTAGCGAGTTTTTATATATTGAAATATTTTTTGACAAAAAAAAAAACATATTGAAATATTTTAGAGACTTTAATTTCGACTTATTAAAAACTTTCTGTCTCTATATTTAGAGATTGTACTATTGTAAAGACTTGATTTAGGTTCTTTATTGGAGATGCTCTAACATAACAAAAAAGTAAAAGCAGAGTAAGATCACATAAATATAAATTCATCTTATTTGCAATCTCTCTCAACAACTTTAGACGATGGTGGAGACCTAACTTTAACAAAGTAAATTAAAGATATTTATAAAAAAAATAATAACAACTTCATTAGTACATTCAAAAGTGTATGTACGATAAGGAGATTCAAATTAGATACGTATTCGCTCTTTAGTACTAACGAGAGTCATCAGATAAAAAAAACCTCCAAGTAATTGTAGACAATTGGAATTCACGGAACGACTATACAAATTATACATATGTTATTTGGTTTACAAGTTGATCACTACGTGTACTTTCAGTAGTATCTTGGATTCTTGTTTACAATTTGTTTGGATTTGCAGATCCTCCATCTTCTAAGATAAGAGGAAAATTTTCCAACACTGCCTTCCTTGTAATTGCTGTAATGAGATGAGTTGTTGCTTTCATGGGGCAGGTCCTAATGAATCCTATAGCTATTGGACCCCATCCCACATGAATCATGTTATCGGTGGCACCATTGTGTTTGGCAATCAATAATTAATGATGGGGTTGGGAAGAAAGGAAGGATTTATATACTCAAGGCAGGGGATTAATTAATCGCCATCATACCATTCATCTCGATGAATATATTGATATAATAGGAGGGAAGTCCAACGAAATACCTAAATTAGAATTCACAAGCAATTTGAAACCATTAAAATTTGAGAAAATCTCAAAATCTACTGATTGAATAATATAAAAGGAGTAATGCTAGAAAGACCATTTATTTAAATTGTGGTAATGCTATGAAGACTATCTATTTAAACTATGTGGAGTGGTTGTTGACGATTGAGTTATTACATAAATGTTGATTAATATGCTTATTTTCTATTGATGACATATCAAATTATAAATAGTACAACAATGCAGCAAGCGGAGAATCCCTCATAGTAGCATCATGTAGACTTACGTACAATAATTTAAGTATCAAACAAAATGTATACTTCATTGTGGAACCAACCATGATGAATGAAATAATGACATAAGAGTAAGAAAAGAGCTTGACCTAATATAGATATTTCATATCCAAAATGTCATTACAATTAAAACCAAATTGTAGCAAAGAGGTTTTCATTAAACCCCTCCAAAATTTATTGATTGAATAATATATAAGCTCACAACTCTAACACTTAGACTTAATACAAAATTACTAAAAATAATACCCTAAAATCTTTGAATGTTGATTTAACCTGGTAAAAAGAGAGAATTCAACCTAAAAAGCTCAGACATCACAACAAAGCAGTGGGTTGAATTTGTGACATTGTTCTTTTTGAAATGCCGGTTCTACACATAAATATCACGTGAATTAATGATAACAACCAGAATTCTCCCTTAAAGCAGCATGGGCAAATTCATGAGCTGCATGGTACTTGGCTACATGAGAGTATGTCTTTCTTAAAATTGTGACATATCACGACCTTCCGTACTTAAGAATTTCTTGTGTACCAAACAATTTATGTTTGAGTATGGGAATTTTTAGTATACACCGATGTTCTTAGTTATTATATTTTTTATCACACATTCAACTGTATCACAATATTAGATTCTCGTGATTGCACATTCAACTTTACCACATAACTCAACTGAACCAAAGAAGTATAGTAGAATTTTGAGAATTTCGTTATTATTTATTTTAAACAAGGGTTTTTTTTATCACAAATGGTCTCTGACATTGATCAAACACATCATTTTGGTCCCTGACATTGAAAATCAATAGAAATGGTCCCTGAGATTGATCAAACACATCACAAATGGTCCTTCTATTAAAAACTCTTTGGGCAATTTTCAAAGTTTCATGACTCAATCGTTTCTTAACCAAATTCGACCCATAGTATATCAAAATGAAGATAGAAAAGTGTAGAACAAGATTATACCTATTTGGAAGGCCAATGATTGCCGGAGATGGCCGGAAAATAGTCTCAAATGTGACTGGTCGGCCGAAAAACTGAAAAACTCGCCGGAAACTGGGTAAACTTTAAACGTTCATAACTTCTTCAATAATCAACAAAATCGAGTGATTCAAAAACGAAAATCATACTTCTTGACGATACGAAGAGAATGGTATCTTTATGGATGGCTAACTCACCGTAGTTTGGCCGGAAACGGCTACAAATTAGATAACCATTTTCGAATTAGCCAATTTCGAGCCGTTTTCCGGCCAAACTACGGCGAGTTAGCCATTAAAAAAGATACCATTCTCTTCGCCTCGTCTAGAAGTATGATTTTCGTTTTTGAATCACTTGATTTCGTTGATTATTGAAGAAGTTATGAACGTTTAAAGTTTACCTAGTTTCCAGCGAGTTTTCTAGTTTTTCGGCGGACCAGTCACATTTGAGGCTATTTTCCGGCCATCTCCGGCAATCATTGGCTTCAAAATAGGTATAATATTGTTCTACACTTTCCTATCTTCATTTTGATATATTATGGGTCGAATTTGGTTAAGAAACGATTGAGTTACGAAGCTTTGAAAATTGCCCAAAGAGTTTTTAACGGAAGGACCATTTGTGATGTGTTTGATCAATCTCATAGACCATTTCTATTATTTTTCAATGTCAGGGGCCAAAATGATGTGTTTAATCAATGTCAGGGACCATTTGTGACAAAAACCCTTTAAACAAAGATCTAACTGTACCAGCTACTCCGAACGTGACATCTTTGAAATTGTGGTACGTGAATTGGAATTTAAGATAGGGGGAGTATCCATGAAATCCTAATCTAGGCTTGTTTCCACCTTTGGATTTCTGTTTACCTGACACGTGAGTGATAAGCTTTGTGATCCGACGGTGGAAGATTTGTCAACAACATGATAGGGTTTTAAGTCATTGATTTGGACTTGGATAATTACTATGGTTGATTTTGAATGTGTGAAGTAGGGTTTGTTGGAAGCACTATTAGAGATGGAATAATGACATGAAACTAATAATAATTTCTGGTGTAATTTGTTAATTTTCTGAGCATTCCACCTACTTTTTGGAAGGAAGCTGCTTTTGGCTTTTTATTACTTGTTGAATCTACCCAGGCTTCTGCTGATTGGATTCACGAAAAATGAATTTAATTACAGAGAAACTATGCACCAAATCATAAAACTCAAATGGATATAAAAGCTTGACAATGTACTAAGCAAAGAATTTCGAAGAACAGTGTAGGAACCAGCAAGTTAAAGCCTAAATAGCTACCTAGCATATGGTGCTGTCATGGAACCTGCATTTGTGGAATATGAACATATGGAAATCACTTTAGGTGAACTATGGTATAGTGAAATCGTAACATGAGTTTCGACATTTGAGCCTGGAGTTCTTTCTCGATGCCTAGACACCTCCATTTCCAAACACTGTGTTAGTTGGCACAGCACAAAACCCATGGTGGCTCTATGTTGGGAGGTGGAAGTTGTGCATGCCATTGCTGTCTCAAATGCTTTCCAGACCGAATTCACATCGAACTCTCCTCGAATCCTTCGATCCAAAATAGTTGTTAAATCCCCACTCTGGTACTCATGATTCACCCACTCCACAATGGGGACAAGATCATCACTTTCTATGATTGTAGGTTGGCCAGTAATTAGCTCTAATAGAACTACCCCAATACTATAAACATCAATTTTTTCATTCAACCTTCCATAATTATAGTACCTGCAGACCACAAATAAATAAAAAATCATAAATCACGCACTGCTCATAGATTTTTTTTTTTTTTAAATGGCCAAAATTCTAAGAACACGAAATCTAAACATACTCAGGATCAAGATACCCCGATGTGCCCACGATTGATGCCACAACATGAGTCTCATTGTCACTGGAAAAAACCATGGACAGACAGAAATATATTATTTTTGCATCCAAGTTTTCGCTCAAGAGAATATTGGCAGTCTTTACATCTCTATGCACAATACGTGGATCGCATTTTTTATGCAAGTAGTGTAGCCCGGTGAGCCAAATTTCACAATATAAATAAGTTGAATTAGACACATGAACTTACGCAAATATATTAGCGTGCAACATAACACGAAGCACCAACCTAGCGCAATATCTACATATACCTGAGAGATATTCTTTTAGGTTTCCATTGGGCATGTACTCGTATATTATTGCCACGTTGTCGGTATCGTCGCAGTATCCAATAAGTGAGGCCAAGTTTCTATGATGGATTTTCATCAAGAGCTCAACCTGCAACGACAAGGAACTCATCAATCTCTAAGATATCTTCAATCTAAAAGGCTAAAATTTCATAATGTAGTTCTGTATTTTCAATTATTCATCTATACGTATGAGATTAGTCAATTTTTCCTCCCAACTTGTTAGAGACCCATAATTCCCACCCTCAACTTTATAATTTGTTAAACGTTTGTATTTGGTTGATTTTTTTTATTTTATTTTGCTAATAATTGTTGGAATTAGTTTTTGTGTAATCTATCTTGTTTTATTTTTACAAACATTTTGATGTAAAAAATTTTTAATTCGAAAAAAAAAATTGATAGTGAAATATGAGAAAATTGATTTTTTTTGTGGAATAGTGAACAAATGTATGAGTATTTATAGAGTTTTGAAGGAGTTTTGGTGTTGGATCTGATTTAAATTAATTAATAACAGTATTTGACAGTTGGATTTAAATTTGAGTCGGATTTTTTTTATTACCATTAAAATTGATTAAATTGAATTTGAGCCGTTGGATCTAAAAATGGATGTAGTTGGACGCGCCACACTGGATCAAAACACCATAAGAGCGCCAGCCTTTGTATCTCGACAGCTCGCCAACCTGAGCCGTAGAACCACTGATTTCTTTGCGCTCGCCCGTAGAGAATTACTCCACCCAATTTTACTGACTTGCGCTGGGCCTGCGTGGGCTTGTTTCACGTCAGGAAAGCCGGGCTGCCGGGGGCCTCAACCCACCTCAAACCTCATCCACACCCTATGGGAGAATCAATACCAAATTCTCATCCCCATACTCAAAATCCCATTTTTCCCAACCCCAAAATGTATCTGTTGGAGATGTTTTGGGCCTAAATTTCGAGTTTTTTGTTCCCCCCCTTGAGACAGCCTAACCAACGAGACAAGGCATTTACTTCCATTCCAATGAATTAAACTCTTAACTGTTCAAACCTCCGTTTGGAACTCCCTAGCTCCTTGAGATGACGATGGAGAAAGTGTTTTAACCGCAACTGGAGTGCCATCTTTCAAGTAGCCATGGTGTACATTCCCAAATCCTCCTTTTCCCGATTTTAGTTTGAAAGTGTTCAGTGATTTCTAAAACTTCGTCATAAGTAAATTGGGACTTCTTTGATGCCACGGGTGTTTTGTTACGTTTTTTCTCCATCTGCAACTTTAGTAGACAAAAAGATATGAGTTCAGACTAATTGGATAAGAATGCCACTACACCATAATAGCAGCACCTGTTCTAACTGAATAAGTATCAAGGTATAAAACTGTACCTGGTTTTCTTATTCTTCTTAGCTTCCATACCAGTACGAGCACTATAACTAGAAGGAGGGCTACTGCTGATAGTAATGGTCCAAGTATTGGAACAACAATGTTCTTCTTGCACTTGCTTGAATCTGAGCTAAAAAGGAACTTATAAGCAGATAAAAAATATAAATCCGAAGGACGCGATACCATTTGCTTTCGTTAAAGAAAATGCTAACCTATGCGGCACTCTCCATTAACGAAACTTGCACAGAGCAGTAAGACGAGGAAACCAGTTGAGATCTTCATCTCTATTTGTCTCATTGCAGCCCATGGACTACATGGTATTTAAAACGTGCGACAATGTCCCGACCAAAAATACAGAAAAAGGTATATGACAGTGTGGCTTTGTAACCTAATGCTGCACAACTTGCAGGCACATACATAATCCTTATTACATGGAGATGCTTATTCTACAATCATTCGATCATGCAATGTTCAAGCTAAGAGCTATTTGGTCAAGCCAACGTACGTATTTTTTAGTGATAGCATTTCAAACATTGTTCCTGATAGGGTTATGTAATGTGGTACAAGTCAGGCACAACCCGAAGTATCTGATCAAAGCAATTAAATCGAGGACAATATCGATATAAACTAGTATTCATCCTACACTGATTCGCTATACAAGAGATCCCACATCAATTTTTAACCCACCAAGTTTTGAACATTGGATGATTGAGAGTCGCCAATTAAGAATAATGTTAAGGAGACCATATTTCTAAACTAAATTTTGTAAACCAAATGATGTGGATGTTGATGATTAAATTGTTACTTAAGTATTGATTAATTTGTTTATTTTTTATTAATGTCATATCATTTGGTTTGCAAATTTGGTTTAAAAATTTAATCTTCCTAGTATTATTATTTTTAATCTTTTTAAGTTTTTGATGGTCGGAAACTACAAATCTAAATCTATAAAGCTTATAACTTTATAAATATTTTCCTACTTGCATATATAATTAAATATTGAATTAACTAACACTAAGAAGTTTAAGATTGAAACTTCAGTACTATAATAGAACTATAAAAGGATAATATTTAGTTTCAAAAAAAAAAAAAATTTAGGTACTCATTAGTGAGTATTTTGTTCATTCACTTTTTAGTTTGATTTAATAAAAAATATCATGTGTTCTTTGTCTTTTAAAGTCCAAGAAAAATTAATAACATGTCTATCATTTTTAAAAATAATAAAACGTGTTAAAAATCAATGGCAAATAAAAAAGTGAGTACTCACTAGTAAGTACCCAAGTATTATCATTCTAAAAAGATTTTTGTTTATCGTTTCCCTAGTATATATAAATCTTCGCTTCAACCAGGAAATGTTAATAGCTATGTAACTAGCAAACGATGATAAAAAAATCTAATCGAACACTGAAATTTGAACATACTCTGGACTCAAGATAACCTTCTGTCCCCATCACCGATGTCACCAAGTGAGTTTCATTATCACTAGAAAAAACCATAAAAAGATTGAAATATGCAATTTTCGCGTCCTAATTTTATGTTGCGTTGTGCTTGTTGTACTCTCTAATGCAATTCTCTTACTGGATTGCCTTCTTAAGCGAGCTGAAATACTAATCCAATTTATCTGTGATTAATGTATTCTAGATAACTCCACATGATTTTATTCAACGGTGTAAGATGGAAGAAAGAAGCTACATATTGACTAAAAAGATGTCCTTCCACAAAATTCGGTCTAGTTAAGTAGTGTTAGTTGAGAGAACCCGCACACAGTGAGAAGAAACACAACCTTGTACAAAAGTGTATCTGCACCATAACAACCATAGGCAACATGCCTTGGAACATATTCGCATGCAATGTTATAACATATACGGAATGACCACGGACTCGTAAACACTTGTAATTGTACCTCTAATTACTCATACTTAAGGACTAAAAAGCTTAATTAACTTCCACAAAAGTTTAAAAGTGCTGTTCCAAAGAGATTGTGAAAGCATAATGTTCTTCCACGAGGCTAGAAGGTCTATGATTTTGCATACGAAATGGAACTAAGACGAGAACAGGACAAATCATGAATTACTGTTTCGGGAATTAAACCTACACTTGACTGTCGGAAATATGAGAAATCTTAGGCCGGTCGGGCTTTTTGCTTCCACACCATCGAAACCATAAATACACAAAAGATGTTAGAGAAAGTCAAAGTGTTGAATTTGTTGAGGCAGATACTTGAGCTTAGACCATCTCAACAACTCTAAATCTTTCAAGTCTAGATGAGACCAGAAAGTCAAGGAAAGATTCGAGCGGCCCCCTAGAACTCACCGATTGTGGCATGACCTGACCAATAATTTGATAAGAGATGTGCACTACGTTATAAAGTGGTGCATTACGTGTTATAATTTAAGTAAAAATATACTTAAAAATATATTTTAAAGTGGGACATATCAACTCTATCGACTATTTATCCTCAATTACATTTTGGTTACCCTACAAGTTTATCTGAAGTTTGTATAATTTTATGTGATAATTTCATTGGAAGGTAAGTTTTATAGTTAACTAAACTTGATGTTATCGTAATTTCTTTTGTGAACATTTCTACCCAAAAAAAATTCTGCACAAGATCGAGTACATCAACGGCTCTATTATTGGCTTATGTAACGCCTATATCATGACGTATGTCATAGATTATATCATTGTTAATTGTTTATGATTAAGATAAGATTTCGACGCTTAACAACCGTTGGATGAGATTAAAACCGTTGGATTATATTTTCTCATCTTAATCTCATCCTTCGAATTATTATCTATATTTTTCCACCTTCTAGCCATGAACGTTTTGTTCATTCTTTCCGCCCCTCTTTCTCGTCTCTTTTTCTGTAACGCAGAAGAAGCCTTCCTCTTTCAGCTGCCAACATGGCCACCACCACTGAAAAATGACGACAAAGGCGATGACAAAGACCACAGAGTGGCGAAATTTTTCGATAGTCAATTGCCCTTCGTGGTTTTAGGGAAAAGAATCAAAAGCTAAAACTCGTATGCTTTTATTTCTTACATTAATAAGTTTGGTTGATGCGAAATTTGGTGGAAAATATTATACCTTCATCCTATACAAGGAATCAAATGACGCTTTGGAGATCTGTGGTTAAACTTCGACAAAGAAACAAAAACATACCGTCACACCGGAAGTTGGTGATTCGACAAATCAGTTCGGAATTGCATTGCAGGCAGGGAGCATTCTTGCTATACCCAATTGGAGGATTTATTGTCAAGCGGTGTTGAGAGGGGGTTTTCGTTTCTCCGCTGGCATCGACTGCTGGTTGTTTTGTTGGTCATCCGAACTCATTTGTAAAGACTATTAATATACTAAACTAGTTGATTTCGAATGATCCCCTGTTCATTTCGTATGAATTTCACTTGGTATTTTGTATGCGCCGAAAGCAGTAGTGATCAAAACCAAATCAAAATGGGTATGAATTGTGAATACACCGGCAAAATGAAAACTCAGAGTTCGCTGATATTAACCTGAAGAGAATAAACAAGCTAAAGAGCAGAAAATTATACGAGTAGTTTATAAGATGATGGTCTAAAAGACAAGCTCATGAGGCTTCATGCCAGCCTTGAGAGAGAATCTCGCCGCCAAGTACGTCTTCAAGTCTGGAACAGCCTCAATGGACTTTATCAATGAAGCATCCACACTCTTCTGATCGTCTTTCTTTCCTTGTGGGAGGACATTCTTCTCCTACAATTTGTTGGTCGGGAAAATATTAATTAATACAGAGACAACGAAGGATTTCCAATCATTTGCATACTTCCCATTAACATGTAGAAGAAGCGATCAAGATAGTAGAAAAGAGATGGATTGATACAATTAAAAGGGAAACATAAAAGGATCCGAGAATCTGTATAAGAAAAATATCACGCAAAATCGGAAGACGATGATCACATTGCCACATTTAACTTTAAACTTCATGCAGACAGTACCAACAATGAAGAAAATCACGAGGACCATAAATTATTTGCTCAAAAGTATATGTAAATGAAGAACGATAACTCTAACCTATTTCTCGGCCTCAAAAAATTCTCCCTCTCCCTTCTTCTTCTTTTCAACTTCCTTAGCAAAATATTTGTTATCAAAATTTTCGACATTCAACCCAGAAACGTCAACCTTGGTAGAAGTGGCAATCACGTAAGATTGATTTACACGTCTCAAAGGAACACCATTAATTTTAAAGGGGCCTGCAATGGCATTGTACCAGCACTGAAGTTAGAATGGCACTCAACAAGTTTTTTCAAGAAGCAGGCAAGTGCCCTAAACTAGAATCCCATTACCCCCACCCACCACAGGATTAAAAAAGAGGAGCAAATACACAAATCAGTAAATGTAAACAAAATAAGAACAAATATTTTAATAAGAAGCAAAGAAAGAATCATTCGAAAAACCTATGAAAGCTGAAGGCATAAAAGCTAATTCATATGTTCTAACTAACAATCACGATTAAATAATGCAAGGAGCAGAGATCACATCCTCAAGAAGAATACATTATAAATAAGAGAAAATCAGAGTGTAGATTACTAGATGACACTTCACAAGTTGACACACTCAGATCTATCTATGCGGTTACAGAAGCCAGTTTTACTCTTTCATGTCATCGTTTCATACAGTTTCGGAAGAAAACAAATTAGCAACACATCACTTCGAGTACTCGCTCACTAACCCTATTTGAATATCCCCCACTCAAAGAAAACCCCACCCTGCAAAATATCCCATTCAACCGGAGGGGAGCAATCCCCCAAGCACAATTCATATGAGACGGTGATGTATTTACAAATAACTTGAAACAAAAGACACCTCCTTTTTTGCACCAAATTATAATGGCATCGCCACAAAACAACGTTATCGTCATTGGGTGGAATTCACGACCAAGGAACCTCCAAGTAACATAAAACTTTAACATTCATTCGAAATTCCAGAACAATAATTTCTGCTTAAAAAACATCAGAACTCACCAGTAACAAGAAGTAGCCCAGATGAAAGCTTCTTAAGAAAAACCTTCCAGCCAATACAATCAGCACCGTCCCTGGTGTAATACTAGCCCTACATCCAACCAACCAAATAAAAAAAATTAAATTAAATTATCAAACACCCATTTTCTAATTTCTAATTTTGACAACAACTATAAATAAAGATTATTAAAAACCGGATGATTCGAATTTGAAAAAAATAATTAAAATCTGAGAGAAAGTAGAGAAAAAGAGAACCTGAGCTTGGTGGGCCTGGGCTTACGTTTGTTGACGAGGGGTTTCTTGACGTCGTCGGCGGGATAGAACTTGGGCGGCTTCTCAGGCTGGGTCTCGGCTGCCGGCTTCGCATCGTGGCGAGGGAAGACGCCGCCGTTTTGGCCTTGAGAGCCCAAAGACCACGCTTGTGGTACATTTTGGACCTCGAGAACTTACCCACCCCGCGGACGAGATCTGGGTTCCGGGTCTTTCCGGGGTTCCTTGCTTTTGCTGCCATTGCTGAGCTCACACGGTCTCTCTGCGGCTTGCTATTTGCGATAGAGAGACGACAGAGGAAGTAGTGCGGCGGGGGATTGAAGTAAAACCCTAACTTCCGGTTTTAATTTTTTTTTGTTTTTGGTTTTGGGCTTTGTATCAATCTGGCCCAAACTTTACTTGCGGTATTTATTGAAAAACATTTGAATTTTAAGAATAATCGGTCGTAAAAGTAAAACGATTGAAGTCTCGATTGTCATGGTGTACATAGCACCGGATAAAACCAATAATACGGAACCAATTGTTGAGCACTTATGTATCAAGTAGGCATTTAACTAGTTATTCTATTATGATCTCACTTATTTTATACGTTTCACACACGCTAATTTGTACACTCCAAAACATAGGTAGAGTGGTTAACAAAATATATTTTAAAGTCACTTAGTACTGATCTAGTGATATTCATTTTCAATTATAACTATGATGTCTTATATTCAAATCTCATTGATAACAAATTCAATACCAATTTATTCTCCCACACTGCTTAGTTTAAAGTCTCAAATCATGCATGATAACCTACGAGAAAAGTAGATAAGAAACAACATTTAGTATCATAATTAGGATTGATTTACTCCATTGAACAAAAATAATGAAGTGAAAACTTGTATACCAAATAAAAAACTCAAAATGAATTACAAGCCATTTAGAAATGCTTATTTAAAAAACACTTATGCTCAGAAGTACTTCTATTTTTATTTTAAAATCACTTCCAAACACATATAATATATACAAATCCAAAGTAATATGCAAAAAGATCAAAGAAAGAAACGAACTTCATGGATATTGTTGTATGTATATCTTCTTCGTCAACTAGCAGGAAATGTCACCAGTTACCTAGGAAACGGTCTGGTCATGGAATCAACATTTGTGGAATCTGTATACATGGTGAGACCTTCAGGTGAACTATGATTATATGGCCCAAACGCAGGGCGAAGTTCTTCTGTTGATGTTGGAGTTCTTTCTCGATGCCTAGACAATTCCATTTCCAAGCAATTTTTGAGCTCAGACAATACAACATCCATTGTGACTCTGTGTTGGGAGGTAGAGGTTGTGCACGCCATTGCTATCTCTAACGCTTTCCTGACCGAATGCTCATCGAACTCCCCTAGCATCCTTTGATCTACAATACATTTTAGTTCCCTTTTTTCGAGCTCAGAACTCACCCACGTTGCTAAGTGGATTACTTCATCACTTTTTATCACTGCAGGTTGGCCGGTGATTAGCTCTAATAGAACTACCCCAAAACTATACACATCACTCTTTTCATTCAGCCTCTGGCAATTGTGGTATCTGTAAACCAAAACTAATATTCATTAATCACAACGTCGTGGTTTATATGCAGCTTATTGTTGGTTTCGTGCCCCTTCAGTTTTATTTTTGATTAAGAGTTCGTTCCATTTTTTAACATCGTATTTTCGCATGATAATAATGCTAATAGAATGAGAAAACCTAAACATACTCTGGATCAAGATATCCGACTGTTCCCATGACTGTGCTGACCACTTTAGTCTCAATGTCACTAGAAAAAACCATGGAAAGACCAAAATCCGCTATTTTAGCTTCCAAGTTTTCGCTTAAGAGAATGTTGGCTGTCTTCACATCTCTGTGGACAATAGGCGGCTTGCATCCGTGATGCAAGTACTCGAGACCTGCGAACCAAATTTTGCAATCCGTTAGTAGCACTATAATTTGTGTAAACATGATCACATCTATTTTACTGAAATAACAGGAAGCACAAACCTTGTGCAGCATCAATTGCTATACGAAGTCTCATTTCCCATGTCATCCGTGAACTTCTTTCTGCATCTGCAACCAATAGTGTGTGTTGTGTTCGCTAGATTTAAGATGGACTAACATAAACTGGCGAAATTTCTTTATCTTGATAACAAGATTATACCTGAGAGATAGTTTTTTAGGTTGCCATTAGCCATGTACTCGTATATAAGCGCCAAGTTGTTTGCATCATCGCAGTATCCAATAAACGAGGCCAAGTTTCTATGATAGATTCTCATCAGGAGCTCAGCCTGCACTCAAGAACAAACTCATCACAACCTGCATCGAATGAGACTAGGCGTGGCATTTACCTTGCATTCCAAGAAATTCTAACTGACAAACCTCTGTTTGGAACTCCCTAGGTCCTTGAGTTGATGATGCAGAAAGCATTTTTACCGCAACTTGGGTTCCGTCTTTCATGCAACCATGGTACACAGTCCCAAATCCTCCTTTCCCAATCGAGGTTTGTAAGTTTTTGGTGATATCTAATACCTCCTCATGAGTAAACTGCCACTTCTTTGATGCTATAGTTGTTCTGTTAAAGGGTTCTGCTTCTGTGCCTTTAAGTACACAAAAAATTATGTGTTCGCACTGTATAAATATTCATTCGATCTAGACAACCTGTTCGAGAGTTCTTTGTTCAAAGTAATACTGTTACAATTTGGGGAGCTACTGAGATCTGTAAGGGTACCTGATTCTCTTTTTCTTCTCAATTTCCATACTAGCATCAGCACTATAACGACTACTAGTGCTGATACAAACGACGACGCAACTATTGGAGCAACAATTTTCTTCTTCTTTTTGCATGAACCCGAGCCACAAAGATTTTCGGTATCCACACTGAAATGAACACAAAAATTCTTCTTATTTCTGTTATTTTTCAAACCAAAGGAATGTTTCTAAACCAGATAAACAAGAAGCGATTTTTACCTCAGTACAAGTAATCTAGCTTCTGATCTCTCGCGAAGAGCATTCGGAACCGAACCAGACAATTGATTGCCTTTCAAATTCCTGCAGATCAATTCTTAATAATATGGAATTCTGGTATCAAATGAGTCTATGATCATGTAGAGATTGCACTTACAAGAGAGTGAGCGACTTTAGTTCTTCCAAGAACTGAGGGATTGGCCCGGCTAGGTTATTGTTCGACAAATCTCTGGGACGAAAAGCATTATAGTTAGTAGGTTCTGCAAGATGGTAAAGTGGATAAATTCGGCATGATGAGTCTTCATGGAAGCAAAAGTGAAGAACAATTACAAGGACTCGAGTGATGAGAGATTGGCAATGGAAGCAGCTATTATCCCACTCAAATTGCTTGAACTCAAGTTTCTAATCACAATAAAAGGCAAATCGGCTTAGAATTAGATTGAAAAGACAAAGAAATTGTAAGAAGACTAGTTCCTTAGAAGGACTCACAGGGAAATAATCCGAGGAAGCGAAATGCTGTAGTTGCATTCTAGTCCTTCCCAAGAGAAATTCCTAGGTCCACAAGGATCACCAGCCCAGATTTTTTTTATTTGATATGTAGTTTTGACGTTCTTTATGGCATCAGCTGCAGTCATTAACAAAACCAGATCAAACAGGACCGATAAAGCTAAGAATTGGTCAAATTTAAGAGAGAACGACCAGCGGTCACCAACATTGTTTCCAACTTAATCATCCGCACAGTTCGCTACTATATGTTGTATTTTATATTGTCAGGATTCCGAGGTGGGATTTTCATATTTTTCAAGAAGCATTTCTTTTCCAATACTTGTAAGAATGTTCTTGTTGATTTAACAAAGGAAGACATACCATCTTCACCATAAGTAGGTGATTCAACCAGATGCATAACTTGGAAAACTTCAACAGCATTCAGAATCGGCGGAAGGGAAGAGTCCTCTGTCTTGTGTAAAGAAATTTCGTGATCCTTTCCCACCAGAGCTCTTGAATTATTTATGACGTCTGCCTGTAAGTAACGGGGAGTGAATGGTCCAAACAATGGAGATCCATTCCATGATATATTGAATTTTCTTGACTGATTCTTCTCAAGTTTCTCCACTTCAGCAAAGTACATAAAAACATAAAACTGAGCATTCATGTCAGTTGTGTTCCAGTACAAATTTAAAGGATCACTTGCATTCTGAGGTGTAGCTGCAGTCCGGATTACTTCCAATGGCACTCTATATCCGTTCTCATAGGTAGTAATCGACGAAGAAGTACTAACTGGATCCCAAGAAGGTGACATGTGACGTGACCAAATGCGATCATAAACATCATCTCCATATCGACCTGGTCCACTGCCTTGTCCGATGTCCAGCCTTTCAATGAGTACTAATGATGCAGAAGTCCCAAATTCAGTACCATAACTGTAGCTATTAAGCGGTCTAAATTCCAACGCCGAAATGAAAGGAGTTCCCAACCCTTTATTTATTAGACAAATGTCCACGGTATTTGATTCTGCAAAACCTATAATCTCCTTTGTAACAATATCTGAAGCATTTTCAAACCTCACCGTCGACCAAAAGTTGACGCCGAGGTAGAGATCAAATTCCGGCAACTTGTTTTCTCCATCGTAGTTTCCATACAAGAAGGTAGCTCTAATCAAATTCAAACTGCCATTTCCTTTGTCGGGTTTCAACACGTAGCAATTTTTGTTTCCTTGAGGAAAACTCCTGAGGTCTACGAGAGGGGAGGGGAGGTCGGGATTGTTTTCATACATAAATTCAGAAGAGACGTTCTGGTTTATCCCTGTGTCTACGTAATCTACATCCGGTGAGTATGTTATGTTCGCATCCGTGTCTTTGTAGTGGTTCAATGGAAAACCACAATCAATGCTTATGAAGTTTACTCCTAAACAAATAAACGAAATAAGTCTTAGAACTCAAGCAACAAATCGAAAGAAACAGATTCTTTTTCTACAAGTATATTTGATCTATACTAACAGTGCCTATCCGGTTTTGTCCCTCATTTTATTCATGGTTTTTGGGTTTTAGTGGGATTGTGCAGTGAAGTGGCCATTTTGCCCTTGGTCGTTTGGAGGAAATAGTGATTTTTGAGGGCTTTGTGTGCAGCCTTTAAAGTTTAATATTACTTGCTTTCAATCTGTTTTGAAAAATATTATTTTGTCAAGTCATGAGGCATGGCGTCGATGATATCCACACACCCCTTTTTACTTCTCTCACACCCTTTTAATTTTCTCGGCCGTCGGATTGGATGAATTGAAGAAGATCAAAGGACAAAAATTAACAAGGGGTGTGGGAGAAGTAAAAAGGGGGGTGTGTGGATAGCACACCCCCTTCCCAAAACCTCCCGTGCACATGTTCCCTTCTCTCACCAACCTCAACCTTGCACTAACACATACGAATAGATAAACCCATCAGCCTCCGCCTAAGAACCCACCAGCCGTTTATACAATTTAATAGATTTCGCGGTGTGGCCTATGATCATCTGGTTCCACACATTAATACCAGGTTTTCGACATTTTCAAAAACTTTAAGGGCATGATCGAGACATCCAGAAGCAACGTAGAATGATAAAATCCGAACACGTATGTAGTTTTTTTGTGTGAGTTCGTGAATTGTTATTTTTTGGTGTAAATTAGGGGTGTACTTGCATATCAATGGAAGCAAGTACTTTTTTGTTTTAGTCCTTATATGTCATTTTATAAGAGGGTAAGGGCATCAAATTTTTTATTAAAGTGTGGGTGGGGAGATAAGATAGTGGTGTGGAATTATCAGCTCTTTAATAAAATTGATTTGGTTTTGTAGAGCATAATTTTTAAAGCGACAAAATTAACCTGCAAATTCAGTTTAGGTATGAATGGTTGGTACATTATCGTGTTACTTTATTATTAATAATACTAATTTGGTTTTGTAGATTAAGATTTTAAGCGAAAATCAAGTTCAAAATTCAATTGAGGCATGAATTTTTTGCTTATTTGGGCTATTGAAATCCATCCTTGCCTTTACCTGCATTTTATTTTTTTAATTTCACTAGCTTGAACGGAAGACGCAATTCTAACACCTATCAAGCAGTTACAACCGTATAAAAAG
>CM066509.1:233101-383101 GCA_033883245.1 Malus orientalis
AAACCCTAAACCCTAAAACCCTAAACCCTAAACCCTAAAACCCTAAACCCCTAAACCCTAAACCCTAAAACCCTAAACCCCTAAACCCCTAAAACCCTCAACCCTAAACCTAAACCCTCAACCCTAAACCCCTAAAACCCTAAACCCCTAAAACCCTCAACCCTCAACCCTCAACCCTCAACCCTCAACCCTCAAACCCTCAACCCTCAACCCCTCAACCCTCAACCCCAAACCCTCAACTCTAAAACCGCAACCCTAAACCCTGAACCCTGAAACCCTAAACCCTAAAACTCACACACCCTTCAATCCCCTGAACTTCAACACAAGTGAAAAGTTACAATAGAAATTTCAACCAATAACTTAGCCATTAAACTCCATGGATCAACCATTTGTAAGGCACTATCGATAGGGGGTAGGGTTTAATTTTAATCTCATGGGTCAACAATTTTTGTCTGGACGAAGCATTAGTGCTGGAGGATAGGGCATATATCATCCGTTATCAATATGGGGTAGGGTTTGATCCTAGGGTTTAGTTTCCTCCAAAAATTTATATTAAACCTCTTATTCCCTCCATTCGGTAAAAAAAATAGAAGCCCTAAAGAAACTCCCTAGGGATAATTCAAATACTCACAGAGATGTCGTGTGGTGGTAACTGCTACAATTTCACCCTAAATCCCCAGCAACGGTGCTAATTTCTTGATAGGATTTTTACCACCTGCAAAACTAGAGATAAAAACACTAAAAATACTTGCAAGCATATAAGGTTATCGTAGTATAGCAGCTCAAGCAAGATCGTTTTCCACAATGATTGAATAAATAATTTATGTAAAAACCAAATCTTAATTAATTATTTGAAAACAAAGTTTCGAAAAGGTTGATTTTGGAATTTAAAATAATAAAAAGGAATTTAAATAAAAACAATTAAATAAAGCAAAAGAAAACTGTTTTGGAAAGCAATTTAAACACTAGGTTTCCGTTGTCACCATTAACAATCCTATTCAATTTTACCAATTACTTATGAATTTCCACATACATGATTTGAAGGTTAGGTTTTCCGAATACATATTTTCCTTGTGATGTTCAAGCAAAAACGTATATCTAACATGCAACTCGTCTATGATATTCAGATCAAATATAAACATGCAAGACTCATTAAACTTTATGAAAACCCATTGAAAAATGTTCGCCTTAAGTGAACTTACAATTACTAATCACAAGAAGCCCTTCTCAATTTCAAGGTGATGTTCCAACAGAAATTGCATTAAATTACTTGTCTAAATACCCTAATGGTAGCAATCACAAAGACAATTAGATAGTTTAATCGTGGTGACTAATAATTCAAAGCAAACGTGCATCCATTCTTAAGCAAATCAATAAAATCATGTATTCATGCTAAGGATCATGGCCTTATCCTAGCAAAAGGACTATTTACACATAATCATAATAAAAAACTAAGGAAAAAAAAATATTATTAACTAGAAAAAGGATTGAAAACACATGTAGGTAAAAAGTTTGAAATTCTCCAAAATATGCGTCTCCTCTCAACCCTAATGGCTAAATAACCTTATTTATGCTACTACAAAATAAAGCCTTACCTAGAAAAGGTCTTAGAATAAAACTAGGAAACAAAATAAATTAAGATAAACTAGGAAACAAAATCCTAAATTAAGTAGTAACTTCGCTCAAAATCTGCATAGCCACGTTTTGGACCCATATCTGCTCCAAATGTAACATCCCACATTGCTCAGGGGAGTGGATCATGTAAGCCTTATATGTATATTCTCATTTCTACCTAGCACGAGGTTTTTTAGGAGCTCACTGGCTTCGGGTTCCATCAGAACTCCGAAGTTAAGCGAGTTCGCACGAGAGCAATCCCATGATGGGTGACCCACTGGGAAGTTTTCATGTGAGTTCTTAGAAACAAAACCATAAGGGCGTGGTCGGGGCCCAAAGTGAACAATATCGTGCTACGGTGGAGTCGAGCCTGGGATGTGGTGGGGGCCTGAATCGGGATGTGACACCAAAACTAGCCCAAAATAGCAAGATTTAAATCTTGGAATATTGTAAACACTTCTCTAGAAGGCCACGAACCCATCAAATGTCATCTTAGGCTCCAAAAATCACAATTAAGCCCAAAAAGTCACTTTCCAGCACTACGCACTGCTTTATTTCATCGCCTGAAAATATCCGCTTTGTGGAAAAATCTGATATTTTGATACAATCAAGATAAGCAACTCACGAATGTCCTCCAATTGGAATTACTCCAAAATTCATCCCTTTGGTCACGTTTTGCCCCAGATGAAGTCAGAAATCCTATATTGAAAATACAAGTTAAGGTATCAAAATTCTTCCAAAATAATAGTCAAAATAAACTAATATTAGGATAATGTATATATAATATTGACTCATCAGTGGTAACTGCTACAATTTCACCTTAAAGTCATCACTTTTAACACCATAACCCCTTCTTAAAAAAATTTCTCCTATGTATTGCGCCTAGCGAAAAAATTGGGTTGCGCTCAATACCAAAATGTGTTGAACGACGAGTTTTTTTTATGAATAGTAACCTAAACCCCCTTACGCTAACATTCCATTTGCATGACCCACCTTAACTTTATGATCCTTTGCAAGGTAATGCTTACCTTGGCCTCACATTAGCATGACTTAGGAATAAATGCCTTTGCAATGTATACTTGGCTTTTGGCATGCATAGGGGATGGCATTCTTGTTCGTGCCTTGTCTTTATCGTGAATTTGCAAGGAATGATTTGCGTTCGGCTTGACATGCTTGTCTATGCCTTGTCCTAACCTTCGGTTTGCATGACACTCCCTGCCTTTTATGACTCTTCGCAAGGAATAGCTTGCCCTTGGTTGCGCATGATTTTTAAGATAAGGGTTTAGGACGGTGGTATACTTCGAGGAACCTAACCGTACGCACCATCATCTCTTCCTTGTCTACCACCATAAGAACCACCTCTACTACCACCTCCGCCTCTACTGTCATAACTACCGAAATAAACTCTATTTGGGTTTGAGCTCAAGGGCTCCATTGTCTCTGGGTTCAAGACGAGAAGAAGGAATTAGTGGTGGTTGAAATAAACCCTATTCTAAACCCTACTGCACGATCACCACCAACACCCGAAGAAGAGGGCATGCCACACTTGCAATGACAAGATAAAACTTGCTAAGGCATGACCGGCTAAGCATGTTCTCCCTTCATCACACTTTGCCTTTGCCTCACCATGCCTTGCCACGCCATGCCTTGCCCTTATTATGTGCCTTGCCTTGGCACGGAAAGGCGCTTCCGTTGTTTATCTTGCCTTGTACACGGTTGTAATTTACCTTGGACACACGGTCGGGTGGGGTCGCGATTGTTTTCTGATTGAATTACGTCTTTTGTGCCACTTTATTCTTGTGTAAAATTGAAAGTTTAATATTCATCAAAAATTGGGTCAAACAATGGTCACCGTTGCACTTGCATCACAAGGTAAATTTATCTGTTGCAAACAAATGTCGGGTGTTAACTGCATGGATTACACAAATTATGAAAGGCTCGTGAATTTACAATCTGAAGTGCCCAATGCTTTTGATTTAGCCACAACTATGTACAACACATTGATAATTATAACCGCCGTTTTAGTTCCTCATGCACATAGTTGTACAAGGAATGCAATCAGCATCAGTGGATGAGGCATTGTCACACCAGCTGCATACAAATTGTTCAGCCACAACTATGGCAATGAGGACATTTAACATCAAGTGGTCTGCAATTCTCAATTGGACCTACTGACAAATTTGTAAAGTCAAAATACAAGGGGAAATGCCATCTATTGGACTTTACTGCGATTACTAGTCAGCCAAAATACAAGGGGAAAGCCATCTATATTTTTACCCAATCACGTATACATGCAACAGAGGCTAAAAAATCAATACTTCCAGTCCAAGAAAAAAAACATGAGTACCACACATCAACCACCCCCCCCCCCCCCCCCCCCAAGCGGGATAAAATTTCAGCACCTCAGAGAAGTGAGTAACTTCAGTACTTTGCAGCCAAATTTCATTACAAAGTACTTTCCAGCGCCCTCCCCCCATAAAGGCCAGACTAGAAGAAAATTGAGAACCTCAAAAGCTTGTGAATATACCTTAGTGCTAAATATCTCTGTAATACATGCAAGACCGCGAGTATCATATAAGAAGGTCATGTTGTAGGCCGTGTCATGGTTGATAAACCACGCCCAACAGGGAAGATTCCTGGAAAGCCATCATCTGATTCTTCGACTTCTAAAGAAGCAGCATAATACAGGTTTTCATGAGATAGAGAAAGCAAGTAGAACTGATGAATGGAACTAACACTAAAATGATGAGGAAAAAGGTGAGATCTTTCGAGGTCTCATTGCCACTCTAGCTCAAGTAGAAATCATTGTTGATTGATTATACTCTACTGAACTTTTAAAAGTTTCAACTATGGTATGTGGATTGATAAGAGTAGAACAAAGTACAAAATATGTCTGACTCACCAGTTATTTCATCTACTGCTTGAGCTCCAGCAACTCCAATGCATGAGTACAAAGAATCATCACCTACTTTCAATTGATCATATGCAAGGTATATGTCCTCAATAGAAGCAACCTCATATAAATTAGTGAGATCTTTGATGCACGATATGTCCTGGACCAAATAGCACTATGAATCAGAATATCTTCATGTAAACACTGTTTATTTGATTATCGGCCATTATTTATTTTTATCTTTTGATCAACTGAACAGCCACCTATATTATACAGGAAAAACATCAACTTATATTTTTTATGAGTACCATCTGTAAACACTAAAGAACCTTTCTGTTTACCTTCCTTGGAACAGAAGAAGCCTGCAAATGAGCTAACAGTCCAAGCCAATACGCATTTGACTTGATCTCAGCTTCATGCCTCATCAGAAGGGTCCGCTTTGCCTTAAATTTTGAGTAAATAAACAAGAGATGTGGTCAAGAGAATCCCACTTTACTTAAAAAATGATAAAATAAAAAAATCTATTAGAACAAAAAATAAAATAAAAAATAAAAAAAGGAAGAAGAAACTAACCCTGTCCAACTCCCTTTGGGAAATCTTGTTGCCATGTAAACCTCTAAGGACATTCTTGCATGCATCCACAGCTTTGTGAACCTGAATACTCAATAGACCTAAACATGTGAAGAGAGTGAAAAGTGACGGAACATATTCTGCTCGAATATATACAAATAGAGCATACACACCTTCGCAGGGGTTGATGTTACAGATACGACATACCATCCAAGATTCAGCCTATCAAAAAGGTTCAACTCGAATGATACATCATATGTCAATCCAAGAGAGTCTCTGACAGTCGTAAAAAGCCTGTGCAAAACCACATAGAATATTTCACCACCAATAAAAATAACAAGAACCACATATTAGTCTTAAATAGCATCTTGAATTAATTATCAAAATCTGTCCATAAAAGAAAGGTTAGTTTCCAATTTTGTCCTTCAAAATCTGTCAATTGGGTTGTTCATTTGTTAGGTGAACGTTAACAGGCTTATGTTTTGATGTTGAGGGATTGCAAAGCTACAAAAGGCATACAACATAATATTACTGCCACATCAGTAACATGTAAAAGACAAATAATAAATTTGGTTTAGGTCAATAAATATATCCATATTTCAGCATAGGTTGACGTATTTTAAATTACGTATAGGTTGATAAACAAAAACAGGATTATCACCATCACCAACCCCAAAATACTTCTGCCATCGTCAGTATCACCACCTCCATATCATTTCAATATCCCTCGCCATCTCCAGCTTCATCCTTGCAAACCATCTCCCAATTTCTTTGTAATTGGTTACAAAGGAGACTAGAACCCAACTCTCAGCCTACACGGCTATGCCTAACCAGGGTATCTTGCGTAAGAAATTTTGTGCTATAATTTTGAGACTTCCATCCAAAGTCTGCTGTAATAGACAGTTGAGGACATGACATGGTGTCCACCCATGTTGTACTATTTCGGATGCTTAGAAAATTACACCTCCAAACTTTTAACGGTATTCAGTACTGTTTTCAAGAAAAGTATAGAGTTCTTATTTTAACAATCATTTTGGTCAATGTGGTTGTTGCCCAAGATGTGCTCCACCCAATAGAGAAAAGTAATACATTTTGCGCATAAATAGCTGACCATTCAGAAGGATGAACACATTCATAGACAAACTAGAAGTTCACATGCATGCTTTGTACCGAGCAAAAAAAAAATTACCTAGAATTTATAATCTCAGCCAGGAGCCCCATTGTGATGCCAAAGAACAGGGGATGACCACGGAGTTTTCTTTGCACATCCTTCTGAGTATCCTCATCCACCATAAGCAGCTCCTCCGATTTCAGTTCTGCATCTACATCAGAAATTACAGCTACAACACCTCTCTCAATAAGATGCAAATTCAAAACCTAATTCCAGATTTGATAAACTCACCATCGTGAGTTGAAATATGACTAACTGACTCAAACAG
This sequence comes from Malus orientalis, assembly GCA_033883245.1. NCBI lineage: Eukaryota > Viridiplantae > Streptophyta > Magnoliopsida > Rosales > Rosaceae > Malus > Malus orientalis. Next base: position 239,618 of record CM066509.1, read on the forward strand.
ATCTTTGCCATCGACTGTAAAACCCCATCGGTTTGGTGCAGGGCCTGCAATATATGCACATGCTCTCTCATCCGTATCTTTCAAGAATACCTGCTTAGATGTCAATGAACCATGATCACGATTCAAGGTTACAGAACTTCTGTCATCCAAAGTATCATGCTATAAGTGCACTCACTTGCTGAGACTGCAAATCAGAAGGAGATGATCGGAATACGATAGGATTATAAGCATTCTCCATCTCGTAATTTCCTTTCGATCTTACGGTTCCCAAGTAATCAAGAATACAAGACTCAACATCCTCCTCTGAGAAGTCCCCAACAATACTTACCTATACAATAAGCAGACGCGGCCATATATAATGAGAAATGTTGTATATTATAAATTATTCGTCATGTGCATACTTTGTAAAACTACTACCAAACCAACAAATTACACACCTCCATGTTACTGCCTACAAATTGATTCATCACTGCATCCTTTACAGATTGCAATGTCAAATTTTGCAATGACTTTGGTGTAGGCTCTACAAACCGCTCGTCTCCGTCCATCATTGCTAACATGAGTTTGTGAGCAGTTGAGCGCTCCAAGCTTTTGGGAATGGACCGATAATATGACAAATACAATTGCCTTGCTCGATCAAATGCATCATCCAGCCAGACACTATGCTGCAAGTGACCAAACAAGCATTATAAATTAACACATTACAAGGCAAGCATCTCTAATGAGATGACTCCTATGGAGCAGGAACTACTACAACATTGTGCCCAAAACATGTCGACAACAACAATGACAAGAATCCCTCATGGAATCCACATACCAGAACAGAGAGACCAAAAGTTATGATGGGTTACCTCAAGTACCATATGAAGCAACTGGAAAGCCGCACGCATTCCATTATCTCTTAAAGTAAAACGGAATTCCATAGAAATAAATTCCTCGGTGGACTCCAATGAGCAGTTAATCAGGTGATTCACACAGAACAGTTCTACCTGATAAAAACAATTCGCATACATGATACATAATCTCAGCAAAATGAGGAATTAAGGATAGTGAAACGAATGGCGAGATCTTAATATTAAACAATAATTACAGACAGCATATGAATAATCCGAGTATATGATTAAGGATCTCATCTAATTAAGCAAATGCATGTCACAAATATTGCAACTCAATGACATCAGTTGGCAACAAATATGATAAGGAATAAGCTCATGAGCATGCTTCAAATTCACATTTCTTGGAGGGAGAATAAGTTTATAGTTATAAGTTACAATAACAAACATGCAGCACTCAGCTATTTACTAAATATTTATTTAACACATAATATGGAAGAACACGCCAGCTATTTGCTCTTCCAACAACTAGTGAAGTTGTGAATGCTTGTTTACACAATGATCATTTATGATACCGAATTTACTTACCAAGAACCTACCTCAAATATATAATTTATAGAATTATTAAAGAGGAAACAAACTCCTATTTAAGTAGTTTAGCTAAACTACCAAAAAAATAAAAAAAATAAAAAAACACTATTTAAAAATAAAAAATAATAATAAAAAAAAAATTCCATGCATCTGATATATATACATATATAAAATTGTGACAAAGAGAGAGGAATTGACATACCTGCTCCCTTGAGAAGTTGCCAACACGTCCTCCCTCACTAAGAGTTCTTACACCCACAACAACAGAACCTTTGGACTCAGAACTTTCAGCTGCCCGTCCACCGCCAACTATAAGCCGCATTACACCTCCCCTTGCCTCACTTTTTGAAATCTGTAATGAACAAAGATATAACTTGTTATTATTAGTAACAGTCTTTACTCTGCACAAATACATCTAAACACCATAATCATCTACAATAATGTATCTCGTGATTAAGCTCTGCTCACTTTTTCACTGATTCTCTATGTCAATCTAAGATTTTACACAAAATAAGTACATGACTCACAAGACAAATGACTGACTTAAAAACATTACCAAATCTTCAATTACACATCAATGAACCCATTACCATATAAACATCAGATGAGATACCTTGTAATTTACAGAAATTCCATTTGACAGACGACATTTAGTGATCCCCGTTTCTTTGTCATAAACTTTAGTCACTTTTATTTCTGGACTAAAGGGAATGAAAGATGGCATGCACTGCTGCCTTAATTCCTGTAACTGCAACGAAGATATCAATTCCTTTGGCACCTCAAGCTGCGCAAAATAGAAGAGAAAATGAATCAGCCATAATCATAAATTTGACAGCATAGATATATATAAAAACTTAAGCCAGTAAAAGTGAGAAAGCTAAGTTTATAAAAAAAGGACACCTCTGGCTCAGGTTCAATGGGTTCCTCCAATCCAGCTTTTGTAGCAGCTATAATCTCATTAGAGGAAATGGTGAACTCAGTTTCACCTATTCCCTCTACATGCACTCTCTTTGGAACACAAGCAACAATCGCTGCAGGAAGAGGTGCAGTAGGATTTCCAAAATTAGAAACAAATTCCAACACCTTGGCGCCAATAGAGTTGACCTGCACACAAAAATTTGAATTATATGTGGTATAGTTCATCAATAATCTCAGTGCACATTGCCTCATAATATCAACATTTTCTTTGCCTATAACTATAAGTTGGCAGATAAAACTTGAACTCTATGAAATCTTGTCAAACTTTGAAAGGAGATTAAGTAATGAGGCTTATTAAGATTTTAGCATCATGATCACTGTTTCTAGTTTTCCAACAGTGTGTGTTACCCGGATCACTACACATATACATATATGCTCAGGACCACTAAATTGACTCCAACTTTATCCTCTAATTATCTTTATGATTAAGAAAGACACAAAAAGTCATTTGTAATTCTATATTACAAAGTCTTAACCAAGAAAAGAACAAAAATATAATACACAGTTACATTTATGATTAACCATAATACAAGATTCCATCAACAACGGAATGCGGTCATTGCATTACAAGTTCTTAACCAAGAACAAACACAAAAAGTCAACTGTGTTCCATTACATATCTTGATTACTAAGATATAGTATATAAACTATAAATTAAATCTTATATCATATAAATGATAAATTAAACAAATTCTTACTAGATCAATCTTTCATTTTTTATCTATGTCGTTAAAAATATACCAAAGTGACCCTAAGTAGCACTCTAATGTGTCACGCGGTCCAAAATGGTGAACCATCATATTTGTAACAGGTACATCTTGGCAATATTGATATGGCATGTATTAGCATTATAACGTACAACTTCTAAGTGTGCTTTTTTTTCCTTTGGGAGAGAATCTAGTTGTCCTTTTTTTTTCTTTGAGAGAGAATCTAGTCATGCTTATATATGCCTTTTATGGTTAATTCAGATCAAGTAACAGAAACAAATGATAATGACTTTGAAGATCACCTCTTCAAGAGTAACTGTTCCAGCAACAGCAACCAAACTCTCGTGTCCTTGCCTCTGATCCATTACTGTATGCCCCAGCGCATCACTCTCCATAATAAAATCCAAATTATCAACAGAAGACACATTATCTATCATAGCCGCCAGATGTTCACTATCTTTTAATAAGGCATCCATATAGCGAGTTAATTCACCCTTCGTAACACCAAATTCCTTGAGCCTTCTAACCTGCCCCGAATAAAATATAACAAATGAGTTATGTAACATATGTAACTACATGTAAACTACATTCAGAAAATCGTAAACAAACTTCCTTTCCTAAGTGTACGGCAGATCAAGATAGAAATACCAACCTCTTGTACAGCAACTCTAATTGCACTTTGCCAATTCTTGGGTTCGGCAGTTACCGTAAGAGTAGTGACAGTACATCCTTCCCTTCCAGAGTCACTATGATCCAATTCAATTGAAGTAAATGGTGGATTTGAACTCTGTCATTTCTAAAGATTAGCAAACTTACAAAGAGCTGCAAGGTTTCTCAAGCAAATACATAAATTAAGTACATGACAGGATTTTGGGTATACAAATATGAACATTTCAGATATTAGCACTTAAAAAGAAATAGATGGTAACTGATTATTAGCACTCAAAAACGACCTACAAAAATGGGATATTCAGCCTACAATATCTTCATAGAAAACTCTGGTGGTGTGCAATCTTGGCTCTTTTGTGGATTGTTTGGTTGCAAAAATAAAGTAAATTATTTTATTTTGCTTTGAAGGTGTAACTACCTTGATTTTGATGGACTTCTCCTATTTTACCTGTATCTTTTTTTCCCCTTTAATTAAGCTAATTGTTCTTAGCAATACATAAAAAACAATAAATAAAACAGCTAAATTTTCAATAAAGCAAAGTGGTGACTTTCTTCATGGTGGAAACTGGAAATTGTGCTCGTAACCCTAAAAATGCACCTTGTATCTTGTATTAATTCGGAAATGCAAAGCAGACAGAAATATTCTCTTCATTAGAACATTTCGCAAGTCACCATATGTTTGAACCCTGCTCACAGGAACCTGCAGCAGTTCCACAACAAATATTAGTGAGAGAGCGAGGGGTAACTAAATCTCTAAAGCACATAATTAATGCAACTCTACAAGACCGCTTATACCTTGCAGAACATATTAAATGAAAAATTTTGAATCAATTCATGCTGAAAAATCTGTGGAGGCTTCAAATCCATATTACTTCCAGGAAGTGACCAATTATGTTTCACAGGAGGACGAACTGTGTGCCTTTCCTTTTTAAAGATTTTAGCTTGATCAACGGAATTAGAAGAACTTCCAGTCAGCCCAACTGAAAGCTTGGGCACAAGGAAACTAGCCATTGCACCAAAAGCACTAGGAGCAGGTGCAGGAACTGTCTCATTTTCTAGGCCAGTTTGTCCAAAGACAGCCTGCAATAAAGCAACTAATTTTATTCTACTTATGACTCTAAAAGTGAACACAAATTACTCAGCTACACAGGATATAAATGATTCAATAAGTGAGCTCTTGCATACTTCAATCTGGTAAATCGTTTTTGAGATGTTATCAATGTCCCCAACAATGTATAAGGTTGCATTTGCAGGGAAGTACCAACGCTCATGGAATTTCCTTATTTTATCTACATCCCACTTCTTAATCTGCTCTTCTAACCCAATCGGGAACCTTCTGCTAAGCTTGTTTTCAGAATGCAGATGTTGTAATAACTGCACCCAAGATCAAACGAGTAAAAGTTGAGATATAGCTGAACAAAAAAATTATTAACCGGCTTAAGAAAATAATAAAACTCCCCAGTCAAACCTGGCAGTCAACGCGATAATCTATAGTATTCATCATCTGTAATTCTGACAGAATCGCACGCCGTTCTTTTTCAACACGAGAGGAAAGGAATTTTGGGTGAAAAGCAATCTGTACACATGCATGAAGCACAAGTAAATAAAACTCAAAACGATCAACTTCCAGTTCGGTCTTTTTTATTTAATTTTATTTTTCTGTCAAATAGATGATTATACAAAGGTATTCTGAAAATAAGGAAGTGATGAATCGAAAACAATATAATAAGTCCATACAAATATGTACAATATATCTGCACCCAGGAATATACCTAAGCCCATATAGAAAAATCAATCATCCATACCTCATTCAAGGCATCCAGTACATACGGAAGCAGATCACCATCAGAATCCTGGAGAGCAACATATAATCGTCAATATGTTTAGAGGCCTAGGTTGTAAGAGTGATATACATATTAGCTTAAAGTGAAATAGTCTTTTCTATTCTTGCAAAAACATAACAAAGTTTTGAAACAAATAGTTACATATTCGTTCTCAGATCCTTAAAGCTATGTATTCATTCTGTTTGATACATAAATTCACCAATACTTAAAATGACAAAAACTCAATAATGTTGGTGCAACGAAAAAGGACCTTTGAACTAATGGGCGAATGGATGTGAAACACTGTATGATGGAAGTCAGTGTAAGCATTAGATCGAGCCCCTGTCCCAAGAAGTTTCTCACGTTTCTTACTTCCAAGGAAAGCAACATGTTCAATCATATGTGCAATTCCTTGCTCATCATCTTCCTCATCGATTGATCCTGCATGAACTTCCATGTGTGCTTCAAACCTAAACTCCAACAAATGTGCTTTATTGGTAAGGGATATGAGACTATCTTATAAGCAAGCTGCACATGAAACCTGGCTTTTGTATTTCCAGCATAACCATAAAGCATAAACCAATTATAAGTGGTCCTGTAGGGAGGCCAACCTGTTTGGCGGGACTTTATTTGGTAAAATCAGATAGCGCAGCCCATTTTTTAGTTGCCCTCGATACAACTTTGGATGAGATGGAATTTCAGAACTTAAAAACCCCTCCAACTCTGTTTTTTCTACTCCAGGATATAATAAATCCAGCTCCTGTTTCTCCAGAATACCATCTTGCCAGGCTGTACTTGCCGCGTGTGGTTCATCTGGGCCCACGGTTGCGCATGAAACATGAGCATGTTTGCCCTAAAAATAATATGGACCACAATAAGTCAGAAAAAAGGCTGTATTGAAAGCAAGAGCAGAAGTTTCCTGTTGGAACCTTCGACTGCACCAGTAACTGTTATTTTCCTAATGAAAGTTTTTTTAAAAGTCACTGATAATTGGGCTCGTTGGGGAAGTGCTTCTAAAATGACTAAAAGCATTTTTGGTGAAAATGTTTTTGGAGCCAATCCTTAGTAAAAATGCAAGTGAATCCTGAAAAAGCAGTTGAAGTGCTTCCTACAAAGAACACCTAACTGGTGCTTCTTGCAGGAAGCACTTCAAGTGCTTTTGGAACCCAAAAACATTCTCTCTAAAAGTGCTTTCAGCCGTTTTAAAAACACTTTGTTTTGTGAGCGCAAACTTTCTTAAAAATTCACTGAAACACTTTAAGTTTCACAACTTATTTCACATCTTAAATTATTGAATGCAACCCACATAGAACGTGGCTCTTGCAATTCAATCAAACTGAACAGTAAGTTTGCTGTTTTGAGCTGAATCATCATTGTAAATCTGTAATGTCAAACGTAAAAATAATAGTTTCTTTCTCATATTAATATTAGTATTAATAATTTCTCAACTGTTTTTGCAGGGATTTGCCTGCCAGTATACCAAACAAATGAGAATAATTTCCGAACCTCGAATACATAATCATGAATGCACACACAATATAGACATACGGTACAAACATATCTAAACACACCAGCTAATAGTTAAACACAAGGCATAAAATGCAAGACTGAGTAACAATATGCATCAACAGAAGGAAACTCGGGGGGTTCTACTTACAGCAACATTGCCAAGTTTAGGCTTGGATAAACAAAAAGAAGTTCTGTCAATAAAGACACTCGGTGTAGATGTCCTACGGCGACGACGACTGTTGTTTGGGCAAAAAGAGCTAGTAATGCAGTTATACTTTCCTGGAAAAAGTGCTTCAGTCACTGGCTCTCCAAGCATGGAGACACATTGTTCCCAAGCATTAATCTTCTTTCTATGTACACCTGATCTACCTGCAGCAGCTTCAAGTAGACGCCTTTCACCCACAAGAAAAGGGCCAAAAGTCAATGAGACTGATCTAGAGGGCACTGAAAATGTATCATATAGAGGAACATTCTCTAACACAAGAACAATATATTCACATCCATACTACACAATTATTAAACATGTTAAATTGGCAGTGAGCTGCATAGTGCATAGTAGTCAACATGTTATCTTCGGTTTAAGTGGATTGAACTGAAACAAACAAATTGCAAAAAAGATTAGCCAGTCATACTTGTTCTATACACAGAGCCCTTCAATAGAGGGATTCGCTATGGAAGGGCCAGCATATGTGGATATTATATATATATATATATATATATATAGCAAACAACAAACACAATCTACCTCAAAATCAAATCGCAATTGACATGACTCACAAATGGAGTCCCTTGAAATCAAGATTGGAAGAATCAATAAATTAAGAAGATAGAAGAATTTGTCAAATGAAACAAGAATGAATGCTTAATTAAGATTGAATTATGGTGTTTTAAGCAGCAAGTATAGTAGAGGTTGTGCACTTTTTGTTTTTGTTTTAGAATCGGCGTTTATACCAAAAATTGGCAGAAACAGGGGTAGGAAAAGCAGTCTTCAAATGACATGTTGCATTTATTACGAGTACATGTGATTAGCAAGAGTAATCAGCAAGAATAAATATCAAAATTTGGAATACACACAAGGACTATGAGGAAGAGAGAGAGCATAGAAACCCCTAAGGCAGAAGCTAGGATTTGAAAAAAAAGAGAGATGAAATTACCTGGTTGGAGAAAGTAAAGACAGACGATTGATATGTAAAGGGGTGAGAGGGCCACGAGCACGGCGAATACAGACCACCGAATTCAGCCGCTTATTCAAATAAGTGTCATCGTCTCCGCTTATTCTCCGGGACGGACGGATTTGGGGGACGTTTACAACAAGAGAGCTTATGGCCGCCATTGCTCTGCTCTGCTCTGCGATCTTAGATTCAGTTGAGACTTGAGACTTGGAGCTGATGAGATAATATGGAAGTAGAGACAGAGAGACAGAGAGAGAGTTGAAGTAAACTATAATCCGCCTCCTTGTCCTCCCCCAGGGTCCTGATCCCCGAGTCCTGACTCTCTCTCAGTCGTGAGGCAAGGGGCGTTACACACAAAGGGTCTGCGTGCCGTAAAAGGCTTTGAGTGCGAGCGTGTGACTAAAATTGGATAGGAAGCCCTCCTCTTTATTAAAGAATCTTTAATCACTACTGGAGTGGGCTCCACAAGATAACTCAATGGTGTACTCGTGGAGAAAAACGGGTGGCTAATGACTTTAACGAACAAACCGACTTACAAGTGGAGAGGCCCATCCGTGACTCCGGTCCGGCTGCCTCCACTCCACCGGGCTGTTTGGCTTTGGATTGGCTCCAAACAACCTGCACCAGCAAACACGTCGTCGTACTCGCGGCCACGGTTCGGCAAGTAGACACCACACTCGCCATCACCTGAGCCACACGTCGGCGCGGTGAAGGTTTAATAAAGGTTAATAGTATTGTAGGTTTATTTGATTGAACGATCTAGGATTTAGAAAGAGAGAGAGGGGGCGGCAATATAGAGGGAGAAGAGAGATTGATTTAATTGCGAAGTGTGTTTGATTCACCCCATTATGCTTTTATTTATAGCAGTAGGAGAGGTAAAAACATTTCCCTTTAGAATTACAACATTTAATAGGTAATCTACTTCTAATAGAAATATAAGATACATTCCCAGATTCCCTAGGATTTACACAATCACATTTATATTCCAAATATAACTGCAACACTCCTCCTTGAATGTGTAAATACTCAACAAACTATCGCATCAGATCTTCAGAAGATAAGGTAGATACCGGTAGTTTGGTTCTCATAACCAAAGTCTGAGCGATCAATTGAAGTCATTTTATGAAAGCTTTTGCCAGGTCATTTTGGGTGTGAACATAGGGTACAGGATGTTCCACATCAATCCCTACTAACATGCAATAATCGTCAAAAGTTTGTGACGTAAACTCTCCAATGTTATCCAGTCGAATCAACTTAATCAGATAATCAGGATGGTGAGCCCTTAGCTTAATTATTTAAGCTAGGAGTTTAGCAAACGCAGCGTTGCGTGTGGAAAACAAGCAAACATGTGACCATTTTGTCAATGCATCAACCAACATCATAAAGTATCTAAATGGTTCACAAGTTGGTTGGATAGGTCCACAAATGTCTCCTTGAATCCTCTGAAGAAATTTAGGGGGGTCGTGAATAATCTTTGTATGGGAGGGTTGAGTATTCAACTTCCCTAAAGAACACGTTTTGCATGGCGGGAGTCCAACATAGGGATGTAACTCAGGCCTGTGTGAAGATTTGAGGATACGACGCATCATGTCACGTCCAGGATGTCCCAAACAGTCATGCCAAAACAACAAAGTGTCCTGGAACTCAGGCATAGGGTCGACCACATTATGGGCTTCTATGCCGCGAATGGTTGTGATGTACAACCTACTCGGCAAACGTTCCAACTTCTCGTGAATATATTTCTGGGCATATTCGTATGAAGTGATACAAAAAAATTCAAAACCATTATCTTCAGTGGTTTCAAGATGATATTGATTATCTCGAATATCTCTATAACTCATCAACGTTCTTCCAAAACGTGGAGAATAGAGTGCCTCCTTAATGGTCAAAATTGTAGCATTAGACAACATAATACATGTTTTTCCGTATCCTTCAATCAGGTTGGATGAGCCTGAGAGAGTTGTCAAATGAGCTTTCTTGGGTATTAAGTTAGTAAAATAATGTCGTTCATGCAAGATGGTGTGTGTGGTTGCACTACCTGTCAGATAACTAACTTCCCTACTAGACATACCTAGAAATAAATTGATTGAATTGGTCACATGTATAAATATAAGTCCATTCATTCAATTAAGCAATTCGAGAAAATAATATCCATTCAAATAACAATCCATAATTCAAAACAAACCAAAACCAAACAAATTATTCCAAATACTTAGAAAAATTGTTCAAAATTAAACCATAAACCTAGAAAATAGAGGTAAGGCCAGCCACTCCTAGTGGGTTCGGCCACTAGGGGACCCTAAAAACATGCCTAATTTATTCATCCATAGGCGTTGACGCCTCCTGAAATTTTGATATCTCCATTGATGTAGTTGCATCTTCCGGATGATCCACATGTGCAAAATTAGACTCACGACAGGAATGATACTTGGCAATAGCCTTAGGGGAAGTTCGGCATATGCGTGACTAATGATCCATTGATCCACAGCGATAGCACATGTCCAGTTTAGTGGAAGCAGGCTGAACGAGAGCTTTGCCTTTATTCTTGAAGTTTGGGGCCTTAGGGGCGAGTGGTGGACGCTGCTGGGTCACATTTCTTCCTTTAGGTGTGGCACTCTATTAACCTTGGGCTAGTGGTTGGGCTTGCCGCCCATTGCCACGGCCACAACGATTCTTTCGTCGTTTATGGCTACTAGAATAGGTCACATACGCTTCAGGCGCAACGTTCGAGCTAGTGGGTCATGATTGATGATTCTTCATCAAAAGCTGGTTCTGCTTTTCAACGAGAAGTAAAACAAAGATCAAATCCGAAAACTTGGTGAACTTTTATGCCCTATATTATTGCTGCAGGACAATATTGATGGCATGGAAGGTTGAATAGGTTTTCTCCAGGAAATCTGATTCAGTTAGTTCCACTCTGCAGAATTTCAACAGTGAACAGATTCTACAAACTTCAGAGTTGTATTCATTCCTGGACTTAAAGTCCTGGAAGCGAAGATGATGTCAATCGTGTCTTGTTTCAGCAAGTATATGTCTTTCTGGTGATCGAAATGGTCAGCCAAAGCAAGCCAGATGGTGTGTGGGTCCTCCTCAGTAAGATACTCAGTCTGCAGTGAATCATGGATGTGTCTTCGAATGAAGATCATTGCAATAGCCTTCTGAGCTTCGTCAACAGGTTTGTCGACGATAGGTGTCTCGATGGTGGCTCTAATGCCCTTTGTAGTCAGATGGAGCTTCACGTCTTGAACCTACTTCAGATAGTTTCTTCCAGAGACTTCTAGAGCGGAGAAATCGAGCTTGTTCAAGTTCGATATGTCCCTAAAACAGAGGGGAAAACGTGAGTAGTTATATGGTAAGCCATAGACATATATCGTAGAACATACAGGTTCTATAGACATGTATTGGTTTAATTTATGCATGAAAACTACAGGTTTCATGTGGTATGTTTTGAATGAAAACTTCGGGTTTCAAAGACACTAAATTTGAAACTACAGGTTCAATTTATTTTTATGAACAATTAGTTCATAATGTGAGGTTCTTGCAAGAAACACAGAATGCAATATACTAATTTGAATATAGTGGATTTGAGGTTCTTCAAGAACTCAAGTGTGAGAGCTTCGTTAATACGAAAGTATGTGACGGTTTAAATTATAAAAATAAATTATTGAATCGTTAATATCCAAAAGTGATCTTCAAGTCAATCATTTTGGATTCATTATCAGATTAATGGACTGCAAGTCACTTTTAATTAATTCAATAAATCGGGTCATACAGGATCGATTGTAGAAGCTAAATAATATTATTGGATCGAAAATATAACCTAAAAAATATTTAGGCTGGGTGTCGTGAGTAGGCAAGACCCTAAGGCCTCAGGGGTGGACTGCAGGCCACGGGCCTAGGTGAGTGAAAAAAAAGAGCAGCCCAAGCTGCAGGTTTGGGCTACAAGGGGGTGTGGGTCAAGGCCCAGCGACAGCTGGCTTGTGAGGTGGTGCACGAAAGGACAAAGCTTAGCATTTCTGGGTTCGTATGGGAGCCCAGCCACATAGGCTGGCTTTCTGTGTTGCGAGTCGCAAGAAAAACTAAGCCCAATCAAGTGGGCTAGCACCGGAATGAGCAGGTCTGCGGGCATGGGTGCCTGTGGGACAAAGACCCAACAAGCAAAGGTTATCGTGGGTTTAGTATGGATCCATGAAGGGTGCAAGCCTCCTTATAGGTAGAACTGAGGCTTCAGGCCCATGCCAATCAATCAGGACGAATGCCTAGGGGTCCAAATAGGTGTAGCAAAGCCCAGAGGGCTGCTGCTGATGTTGTGTCGCAGGGGTGGTGTCATACTATGTCCAATTTCCCTTAGGGTTTAGGAAACCAAAATTTGCTTCTAATTTAGTTTATATAATTTGACTCACATATTCCACATAACAATTTAATTGTGCAATGCATGAAACAAATATATGAACATATACAATATATATATTGAAAGGAAAATATAAACATAGAGGGGTTCATGCATCATGGGGAATGTTTTCATGCTTCGTGGATGTTTCAAATATCTTCTTTTATTTTAAGTGTACCTGATTAGCAGAAAACGAATAAGCCTTTGAATTTGGTGGATGATAGCCTCCTCCTACGATGCGTCAATTCCTCATCTTCTAGCAAGAGCGTGTTGATAACGTGTTGTAGGCTTATTAGATTGAATGATCTAGGGTTTAGAGAGAAGGGGGCTGACAATATTGAAGGAGAATAGAGATTGATTTAATTGTGAAGTGTGTTTGATTCACCCAATTGTGCCTTTATTTATAGTAGTAGGAGAGGTAAAAATCTTTCTCTTTAGGATTACAACATTTAATAGGTAATCTACTCCTAATAGGAATATAAGATACATTCTCAGATTCCTTAAGATTTACACAATCACATTCCTATTCTAAATATGACTGTAACAAATAGAATATACCTTTGCCGTTGGAAAATTCTGTTAAAGTTGACGGAATCTCAGGTTCTACCGTTAGAATTAACGGTGATCGTCGTTGGCTGCTATCTGCCGTCATCGGAGTCTCACCGGAAACTGTAGAAAAAATTCCAGAACATGGTCAAGGCTCCTTAAGCTCGATTTCAACGTATTTCCTAGTGAAAATCACCAATTTAAGTCCCAAAAAGGGTTTAGAGACTTACCCAAACTCAAATTTGGAGGAGGAGAGGTCGAATCCAACTCAGCGAGGTTCACTGGATTCTGGAAATGGATACCGAGAGCATGCATGTCAGTCCTATAGTGATTTTCCATCAATTTTTACATGCAGAGATGTATTTAAGTACCTAGGGTTGATTCGAGTAGAGTATGAACTCTAAAGCTCACAAACTCGCCGAAGTTTGCAAGAAGGAAATGACTAGAAACTAAAAAAAATACACAGAGCAAATGCAAGGGTTAAATCCCTTTTTTTCGAATTGGAAATCACCACAAATCCCATCCCAAACAAGAATAAAACATAATGAAACAAGATTTGCATAAAGAATCTCATGGGTTCAAGTTTCAAAGCTTGAAGCCCTCAACTTCAACAGTGCCGAGGTCCACACTACATCGATCTCACATGCAAGACCATATTTGTGTTCCTTGAGTCTCAAGGATGTCGAATATGAGATTTTGAGGTTTGATTTGTGAGGGAACTGGGGTGAGAGCTAGGGTGAAGCTTTCAGAGCTTAAAGAGAGAGCGCTCGAGACTTAGAGAGAGAGAGAGAGAGAGAGTGTGTGTGTGTGTGTTTTCAGCTGAGGGAAAGAGAGAGGCCGAGAGTTATGTAATCCCACTTAAACCCATTTAAATAAAATTATAAAATTGCCCCTCCAATTATTTTTAATTACAAATAGACCCTCGAGGTCTCGATTCTTAATTCATTTTCGACGTAAAACTAACGTACGAAAATTAAGGTTAAAAAATTGAAGAAAATACGAGGATTGACTTTCGAGTCAAGGCTCGATAAATTATTTAAGACACCCACTTAGGGGCAAAATAGTTATTTCATATGGCTTGGGAATAAAATACAATATTTCAAGGTACATGTCGTAACGAACAATGACAATATTGAATAACAGTCTGAACCCTCGTCTGTTGCAGCATCACTTCCAAGACCCACACTCTTTAGTTTTCTATTTATAAATTCATTGAATCCAACGACTAATATTTAATATAATCAAATCCAATGGTAAAACGGCTAAAGTAATTAAAAAAATTCTTTTATGTGTTTCATATTCTTTCATAGCGCTCCACAAGTTTCTTCATGTCGGTTTAGTGATTTTTCAATATTTATCGGAATCTAAATATTTAGGTAAAAATGTTCATAAAATTAAATTAGGATAGTCTACATAAATTTTTTCTTTTTAAGTTACTTCAAAAAACAATTATCCTAAATTTGTTTTTTAATAATATTGGACTAAAATTTAACCCATAATGATGGGAGGAAAAAAATTATTTCTGGGTTAAAACCTAAATTTTCTGAGTTAAAAATTTTAGGTTTTAACCAAAGATTAGAGATGGTCTTGGGGACGGATGTGGATTTTTATCTTAAGAAAAACTCAATGCATTTGTATATAAAATTGGGATCTTTTGATATAGGCGCCTCAATTTTGAATTCTCTAGATCAAACATCCATGACTTTTAATGATTTGATTAAACTTTTTTTGTCATAATTTTTGTGCTATATGCACATTATATTGTAACAAATTTCCTATAATCTAGCCTTTTGATTACACTCTCGTCCGTTAGAGATAATTGTAAAAAAAAAGTTGGTTAGATTCAATTTATTTTCACAATAATGCTGCAATTTAGCAATAATTATCTACGATTGAAGATATTTTCTTTCCAAAATAGTTTTAAATCCCCCAAAATCAAACGTACCGAAATAAGTTTTTCTTTTAGTACTTTAAGAGAAAATAGGTTTACGAGAAAATAGGATTGAGAATAATATAAACTTTTTAAATCACCCAAAATCAAACGTACCGAAATAAGTTTTTCTTTTAGTACTTTAAAAGAAAATAGGTTTAAGAGAAAATAGGATTGAGAATAATATAAACGTTTTAAATCCCCCAAAATCAAACGTACTGAAATAAGTTTTTCTTTTAGTACTTTAAGAGAAAATAGGTTTAAGAGAAAATAGGATTGAGAATAATATAAACGTACCAATACACAATGTGTAAAAAATAAAACGTACCAAAATAAAATAATGTACCAATATTAACAATATGTATCAAATCAAACGTACCAAAATTGCAAATAAACGTACCAATTAATGTTTTTTGTAAATTCAAACGTACCCGCAGATAATATAAACGTAATGTATTGTACCTAATAATAATTTGTCAACAACTATACTTAAAAAACAGCAAATATATATATATATATATATATATATAATTTCACAAAAAAATTGAAAAAATTACACGGAGCTTTTATGTTGATCACCAACTATTTGAAAAAGAAAAAACCATTTGGAAAAAGAAATAATATTAAATGTTTGCTTAACAAAAAAACAAAAAAACTGATTGAAACATATATGGAAGAAGAGAAATATAGTTTAATTACTAATATCTCCACTAAATAAGGAAAAGTGCATTGATAAAAGGATAAATTCAAAAATTATTTTAATTTTAAAAAATAGAGGTGACTATTGGTCAAAGTATTTTAATCAAATTTAAAAAAAAACATAAATGTTTAATATAAATGATATAGAAAAACCGTAGAGGATTCTAATTTTCCCTATAAAATTATAAATTGTAATTTATTTTGAGACCATTTTTAAATTAGCAGCCTTGAATAATAGAAAAGCAAATTTTGTGAGAAAAAAATAGAAAAGAAAAATGTATATCGGGCCACTAAGAAAATGAGGGTAAGGCCCAAAAGGCCGAACGTCCAAAATAAGCAGCGAATTTGGAAGTCGTGACTCGTTAGAGAGCGAGATGAGGGAAAATGGAAGAGCTTCAATCTCAGCCATTCATTAAATGATAGGCCATCATTATCTGTCGTCCTAGTACTCCTAGTCCAAGAGAAGATGGTTTTATTCCAGTGGCTTGCTTTTGCGAATGAAGCTCCAAATTAACAACCAAGCAAGCATGGCTTCGGCTATTCTTTCTCTGGCCAAACCATCTCCTCTGCAGGTTCAGGTTCATGGTTTTGTTGTTCAATTGTATGTTATATATATGCTTGCTAGCGTTTGCTAATTAACTAGATTCAATGTGTTATATATTACTGGATGATACATGCATGAGCATTGCTTGATGAGAAGTATTTCAATGTCTACAGCCAAATGGAAAACATTTTGCAGAATTCTCAGCTCTCCCGAAGCCATCAGCCTGCCTGCCTTTTGGCAGAAAGACCTCAAACGATGTGAGTACCGCTATTCTTGGTCGTCTCTTACCATTAAACAAACTTATGTATTTACAAAAACTTGCCGAAGTTGTATGTGTGAGAGGTTATAAATAAAAAAAAAAAAAATATATATATATATATATATATATATATATATATATATATAGGAATCATAAGATTGATTTTTATCTGAAAAGTAGTGTGTAGAAATCATTTCCCATCGCTTATAGGCTTAGCTTTGAGACTAACTAAACCTAACAAAAAGGAGGCAAAAACATAACACAATTTCAAATATCTTGCATCCTTTTTTCTCATGGATGTTATGTTTCATCTGCAGCAAATGATGAAAAGTATAGTGGTAGTATCTCAAAGAAATATTGCGTGCTTTGCTTTGCAAGAATCATCCACTTCCACTGGTGAGTTGCTCTATTTTCACAATGTATGGCAGGGATTCATTGCCTTGTGATTATATCTGACACATATTACAGTAGGGCAGCATTGGTAAAAAGTGAACTCTTTTTGCCCCTTTTACGTACTAGCTGATGCTGCTGCTGCTGCTGATACAAGTACAAAGGAGGTTAAAACAGCTGATCAAAAAGCAGCAGCTCCAGCAAAGCCTAAAGTTGCTGCAAAAGCCCCAATGAAGGCGTTGCCTCAAATGATGGAGGAGGACGTTATCCCGCCGTTGAAAGCAATACTCGAAACTCAAGATGAACTCTCTCATATTGAGCTATGTTTTCAAGACAACAGGGTCAGCTACCTATATATACTAATTGTCTTTGAACTTTCGTTTGTTCGTTCCTAGCATTTTCATATTATAATAATTGATACTACGTACTCTGGTTTGATTGAAAAATGAATACATATATATATATACAGCTGGAAGGTTCCTTTATAAAGAAGGGCAATTCTTATTCGTTTTGGGCCTTCTTCCCCAGTGGAGTCCTCACAGGTACCTCTTGTATCTTGCCTTGTCAAGTCTTCAATTCATTGATTGATGTTTGTGCACAATTTAATGAATGAATATACAGAAAAGTGACATTAACAGAATATGGTACACATGCAGGTCCAAAGGGGTTTTCTCTGTCTTCGTATGGCTCAGGAGTGAGCACTGTTGAGCCATTTCTCGTTGATGAGAAGAAAATAACGGCAAAACATATTGTCTTTTGGGTTGAAAAGCGTTTAGCCGCTCAAGGAATCATTCCTGTCTGGAATTAGACTAGTTTTCCTTTCCACAAATCCTTCATTTCATTCCCCACTATATATAATATTCATTGTAAATTAAACGAACAATGCATTACTTTAATTTTGGATTTTAATCACTCTGATCTGATTTAGCCATCTTGTTGATTAAGCAATTAACAGAATTGGGCACCAATGCAAGTTGGTTGGGTCGCCCAGGAGCTAAACCCTATGAATAAGATTTATTTATTATACCCCAGAGTCGGATTGAATTTTGATCTTGTTCCTTTTAATTTGATACATTAATTATTAATTGTTATTAATATACACATTACCTGATTCAGATTATGTACGTAAAATACCACACCTAGTATATTCAAAGTATTGAAATAGTTTTCTCTTTGGAGTTTCGGTGCATTTGTCGTGCCCGACTATCTCGAACTGGATTAGCTTCAGGAACTAAGGTCCTCTCCAAGAAATTAATATTTTAATGAACAGTGCATGACCATATTTCTTACAATCTCCAACCGAGGGCCAAACATAGCCTTGTGACAAAAAACCATCTCCAACCGAGGGCCAAACATAATTTATTATTTAAATTTAAAAACTACAACAACTTAAATTTATAGGAAAAAATGAGAATTTATTAATATTTTTTTTAATTTGGCCAAAAAAAAAAATCGGTAACTGACGTTAGCTACCCGTTGGATTTGAATTTTTTTTACCTATAAATAGGGTGGATATTGGGTTATAATTCACACACACCTTTGAATTCAATCTCTTTCAATTCACGTTTGCCATAAATTCCAACTTTGGATCATTTTCGGATTCCAACTGAGGGTCTTTATCCAATTCCGAATTGGAAGAAAAATGGGCGCATATTGATCACTCATATATTTCATGCATTTATACCATCCATTTCTAAAGTCTTTGTGATGTTTTTTGTGTTAAAATTGTGACATTTTATTTTACCTTGTGTTAATGTTCAGTTAAATTTGTTTTAGGATAAATAATAAGCAAGGAGGGCAGTGCACAGGGAAGACATGAGAATGATGGAGGAATAAAGAAAAGAAAAATAAAAGAATAAGAGTGAATAGACACGGAATGAGTGGAAAACAAAAGAAAGAATAAAAGAAAAAGCAGTGGAGGGAGAGACTGACACAGACTGATAGAGAAGAATAAAAGAATGCGAAGGCATGGCAGACAGGGAAATGTGGAAGGAATAAACAAAAGAAATGAAAGAAGACTAAGGGCTAGTTTGGTATTGATGTGCTTTGAAAAAAAGCTGCTGTGAGAATAAGCGGCTGTGAAATAAATCAGCAGAGTGTTTAGTAAACTTTTTTGTAAAAGTGCTTTTGGGAAAAAAAAAAGCAGTCTAATAGTGGATCTTTTCATTAAAGAAGTACTGTAGCTCCGTGTGCTTTGAAAAAAAGCCAGTTTTCCAAAGCTACAAATAGCAGCTTCAGCTTTTTCCTTTGATTTCAGCTTATTCTCACAGCAGCTTCCAAAATAAGCCATTTTTTTTCAGTTTACCAAACACCTAAAACCCTCACAGCTTTTTTTCATGGGTGCTTTTTTTTTAAGCACCTCACTCCCAAACTAGGTCTAAGAAGTAGTGGAGGAGCACGGCAGAAAGGAGTGGAGTGCACACTGACAGATTAAAATAAGCAGAGAAGAGAGAGACAGAAAGACACGGCAGGACAGGAGCAGAGAACAGAGAATAATAAGAGAGAGGAGAGACTACCAGAGGGGGTATCAACAGAAGCAGAAAAACTGTGCGGGAATAAGAAAAGAAGTGAAAGCCGGGGCGCAGCAGAAGGCACTTGGATTGTCTGCCCTTCCATTTCGGTGCCTTTCTCGTGCCCTCCTGTTTTGTGTGGTCACGGTTAAGCCACGTCAACATTTTATATTGTTTTTTTATAAAAATAATAAAACAAAAAGAAATAGTAATATAAAACGTTGACGTGGTTTAACCGTGACCACACAAACAGAAGGGCACGAGAAGGGCAAGGAAATGAGAGGGTAGACAATCCAAGTCCGTACAGAAGACGGAAAGAAAGAAACACTGACAGAATAAGAATAAACAGAAAACTGTGCGGAAAACATAAATAAGAAGAGAGAGGTGACAGACCAACAGAAACAAGAGAGAGACAGAGGAGACAGAGAGACTGACGGGCGGCAGAGAAGAAGAGAGGCAGGGCGCAGAACACAGAAGCAGAAACACGGCAGAGAGCAGAGGCTTCACTCTATATTTCTTGGTTTTATCTTCTCAAACCCATGTTTTACTTTTGGTTTAATTTGTGAATTATGTGTAACTAAATTTTAAGTAGTTAGGGGCTGTTTTGAAGCCCCAAATATGATTGCAAGTTTGTTGTGATATTTTGTTTGAATGACTTTTATGAAAGGATGAAAATTGTTTCACTACTTATGTCATTGATAAATTCTTTATGTGTTTCTATGGATGCATACATAGTGAGCATATCTAGGATTTTAATGCTATGAATATATGTTCACCTGCCCTTGTTGAATGAGGACCTACATATGTTCTAGAGTAGCACTTGTTAATTGTGGTTAACATGTGAACCGATTTCTAGGATAAGTAAGACAACGCCAGTACTTACGATGCCTTGTGATGACTCAAACTCTTTTTATTCTTAATGATTTCTACTTGTTAAATCTATGAACACGCCATTTTAGATTGCATGTTAGGAACTAAGTTAAGTTGAAAACGCCATTCTCTTAACATACTACGTAAGAAAGAGTAATATGTTGTGTTCTAACATTGAGCCAACTTGAGCATCTTCATCCGGAAATAAAAGGAATTTGAATGAAACATAACATGTTTGCATGATTATTTGGTGGTGGATAACAATTCCCCCTAACTCATTTTCTTAACTTGTGAATTAAAATCTATTGGTATTATTTAAAACTTGTTGAAGTCCTGTTTTGTCCGATTTAATTTAAATAGCTAATCAACTCCAAAAATCCCAAAAATTTGTGTGAGCATAGCTTGGTGTGTCTAGTTTATGTGTATAAAATTTCGTTGCATTTGGATAAGTGTAAGTTAGTCTAATAATTATTGTTCGGTGGCTGGTCAGTGGAGACAGCCACCCCGTTTTTGTGACATTTTAAGTATTTTGATAAAACAATCTTCTGCGGGAAAGACCCTTATTTTCATATGCTACAATCGACAAATTTTAGTGTTAATAAGGAAAATTAATAGGATATTTGTGTGCTACTTTGTGGTGTGCTTTTAATCCTACCAATTTTGGCGCCGTGTCACCGGGGATTGTTATTTCTAAATTACTTATTTTTCTATTGTTTTCTTTTCTTATCCAATTAGTGTTTTTGTTTTTATTTCAGGTACTCTTTGTAGTACATGCATACTCGAAAGTCTAAGAGCATTGATCTAGCTTCCTACGATCCAGAGATTGAACGAACATTTCGAAAGCTTCAGAGAAAAATCAAGCAAAAGTGTGCATCGGTGTCTTTACCACCATCTTCTCCACCACATTTAAGTTCGGAAGAGGAGGAGGAACCACAAGAAGGCATGGCTGATAACCGTACATTGAGGGAGTTGGCAATGCCAAATACGGATCAACAACCATTGTGCATCACATATCCAAATGCAGAAGGAGGATTTGAGCTTAAGTCCGGCATGATTCACTACTTGCCTAAGTTCCATGGCTTCTCAACAGAGGATGCCAACAAGCATCTCATGGAGTTTCACGTGGTATGCTCAGGAATGAGACTAGCAAATGTGGATGAGGAGCAAGTCAAGTTGAGGGCATTCCCATTTACATTAGAAGCTAAGGCAAATGAGTGGCTTTACAATTTACCTTCGGGATCAATGAACACATGGAACCAGGTGAAGCAAGCATTCTTGGAGCAATATTTTCCGGCCACAAAAGCTGCAAGCATAAGGAAAGACATATGTGCAATCCGACAACAACATGGAGAGCCCTTTGGAGATTACTATGAGCGGTTCACACATTTGGTTGCATCTTGTCCTAACCATCAGATTTCAGAGCATTCACTAATACAATACTTTTATGAGGGATTGTATGGTACTGATCGTGTAATGCTTGATGCAGCAAGTGGCGGAGCATTCATGGACAAGACGCCTACTAATGCTAAGGCATTGATAAAGAACATTGCTGGCAACACACGACAATTTGGAGGGAGAGATGAGCTACATTTTAAGAAAGTTAACGAGGTAAGTGCTAATTCTAGTATTGAATTACAATTAGCTAACTTGACTAATCTTGTGCAACAGGTTATTGTGGCTCCAAAACAGGTGTGTGGTGTATGTTCAATGATGGGACATGCCACAGACATGTGCCCTTCGTCGATGGATCAAGGTGGTCTTGAGCAAGCTAATGCATTAGGAGGATTTCAAGGGCAACAAAGGCAAAAGTATGATCCATATTCCAACAACTATAATGCAAGATGGCGCGATCATCCACACTTAAAGTGGAACAATCAAGATAACGGACAACAATCTATTCCCAACAACTATAATCGTTCGCCTGGCTTCTTTCAAGCAAGACCGGAGGCACAATTTCAGCCTCAACAACAACAAGCTCCAAGTAAGTCTCTTGAGGATTTAATTGCTTCTTTAGCTAACTCTACTCAATCTCATCAACAGAAAATAGACAAAGCAATTGAAAACCTTGAGCGCCAAATGAGTCAGTTAGCAAGTTTGATGGGGCAACAACACCAACCAGGAAGGTTGCCTAGCCAAACCGTGGTGAATCCAAATGCGGAGCAGATGAATGTTGTGACTTTAAGGAGTGGAAAAGAAGTTTTTGAGCAAGATGAGGCTTCAACAGAAACTGAAAAGTCTCATAAAGATACAGAATTGAACAAAAAAGATTCTGATAAGGTAAGTAAAGAAGTTCAAAATTCATTTAACTCATGTGTCCCTATTCCTTTTCCTCGTAGGTTTATGAAGTTTAAGAAAGAGCAAACTGATAAGGAAATCTTGGATACTTTCCGGAAAGTCCAAGTGAACTTACCTCTTTTAGATGCCATAAAACAAGTGCCCAAGTATGCAAAGTTCCTTAAAGAGCTTTGTACGAACAAGAGGAGATTCCATGATCAAGAAACTGTGGCATTAAGCGAGGAAGTATCAGCTGTTTTGCAGAGAAAGCTGCCACCGAATTGCACAGAAGTTCGCCAGAAGTTAAGTTTTCCAGTGTTGGAATTCTAAATTAATCGTTGAATCCTGGTGAAGCAAACGTCCGTAGAACTACAAGCACTGAGTAGGGACGAATTTCTGTTTCAAGGACATTACGGTACGCAAGCCTCGATCTTCAATCTTTCTGTTTTAAATTATTTCGTTGTTCGTACTCTGTTTAATATTTATTCGTGTTTATTATTTATTAGCATATAAAAAATTATCACATATTGTTGACATATATCCAACAATGTGTTGGTTCAAGTCCTGACTGCTCCATCTCTCTCAAAAGCTTTTGACTTTGGTCCAGTCTATCTGAATTGTGCAGTGCATCAATCAAATTTTTATAAATTGATACATTTGGTATACAGCCGATCTGAATCATATCTTTGTACAGGCTTAAGGCCATGTCAAACTTACCAAACTTAAGTAGACCACCAATAACAATTTCAAAATCAGTTGTCACAAGATGAACCCTTTTCTTAGCTACAAGGATCTTATCTACCTGATCATCATAACCAGATTCTTATTGCACCATTGCCTGAAGAAGTTGTAAGCCTTATCAATGGAGCCATTATTAGTAAGACCATTAAAGCAAAAGCATATCCTTTTCATCTAAATATCCTTGGACTTCCCCAAAGTACCCGAATCATTACCACTTCATCAAAAAATGATGGTATGAGCTTTGCTAGTATCCCAGCATCAGCATGGATTCCCAATGCCTTCATCTCCGAATATATAGACAAGGCTTTGTCAAGCTATTTATTCTTATAGAGTCCTTCAATCAGTACATCACGACTTTTATCATGTCATAGCCAACAACGATGTTTTGGCGTGCCACGATGCGAGGGTTACTGTGTCAAGACAAACCATGACATGCATTTTTCCAACACATTGACACACTAACCCTCGCATCGTGGCACACCAAAACATCATTGTTGGTAGGTGTTATCCAGAAAGGAAAAAACAAAACTGCACAACGGTTCACCTTCCTCAGCTTTGCCTTAACGACATCGTTGGCTTTCGAAATTCTCCTTTGAATTCTCTCCAATATACTGGCTCCGTCACTCACCGACCAGGTATGTAAGCCTCTCTTTCTCTCCTCTCCAAATTCTTAGTTTCAATTTCCTATATTTTTGAGAAACCAAACAGAGCATTAGGGTTTATAGAGAGAACACATGGTGTGTCATGACATGCATTATGCCGACAATTCACGACGCTTGTCATGTCGTGGCCAACATTGATGTTTTGGCATGCCACAATGTAAGGGTTACCGTGTCAAGATAAGCCATAACATGCATTTTTTAACACTTTGACATGTTAGCCCTCGCACCATGGCACACCAAAACATCATTGTTGGCAGGTGTTACCCAGAAAGGAAAAACAAAGATGCATGGCAATTCACCTTCCTCAGCTTTACCTTAAAGATGTTGTTGGCTTTCGACAATTCACCTTCCTCGGCTTTACCTTAACGACGTCGTTGGCTTTCAAAATTTTCCTCCAAATTCTCTCCGATAAACCAGCTCCGTCACTCATCAATCATGTACATAAGCCTCTCTTTGTCTTATTTCCAAATACTTAGTTTCAATTTCCTAAATTTTTCAAGAAACCAAGTGGAGCATTAGGGGTTATAGAGAGAATACACGACATGTCATGACATGCATTCTGCCGACAATTCGCGACGTTTGTCATGTTGTAGCTAAGAGCGATGTTCTGGCGATCCACAATGCGAGGGTTACTATGTCATAACAAGCCATGCCAAGCCATAAACTAGCTCCATCACTCACCGATCACATTCATAAGCCTCTCTTTCTCTCTTTCTCTCTTCTCCAAATTCTTAGTTTCAATTTCCTAAATTTTTTGAGAAACTAAGCAGCGCATTTGGGTTTATAGAGAGAATGCATGGCATGTCATGACATGCATTCTGTCGACAATTTGTGACGCTTGTCAATCATGACCAACAATGATGTTCTAGCATGCCACAATGCGAGGGTTACCGTGTCAAGACAAGTCATGACAAGCGGTGGCAAGGGCGTAAAACATCGGCAAAATGCATGCCATGACATGTCATTGCATGCCAACAATGATGTTTGGGCGTGCCATGATGTGAGGGTTAGCATGTTATGACAAGTCTTGACATGCATACTTTATTTGCACAACTTCTTATTGGTAAGAACATGTTCAATATATGAATTGAATATTTTACACAGATTCTTACCGGTAAGAACAGGTTCATTACTTGAGCTGAATATTTACAAATGTTATTACTAGTAAAAACGTTTCATACATTTCCCAGATCTTTTTTTTTTTTTTTTTTTTTTGTAAATTATTCCGAAATAGTTGGCAAAGTGTTGGAAAAATGCATGGCGTGTAATGACTTGACAAGTCATGACTTGTCTTGACACGTTAACCCTCATATCGCATGCGCCATAACAAGCCTCGCGAATTGTTGACAAAATGCATGGTGTATCATGACATGCATTCTACCAACAATTCGCAACGCTTGTCATATTGTGACCAACATCGATGTTCTGGCATGCCACAGTGCAAGAGTTACCGTGTCAAGACATGGCATGCATTTTTCTAACACTTTGACACGCCAACCTTCGCATCGTGGCACGCCAAAACATCACCGTTGGCAGGCATTACCCATGAAGGAAAAAGAAAAACTGCACAGCAATTCACCTTCCTCAGCTTTAGCTTAACGACATCGTTAGCTTTTGAAATTCTCTTCTGAATTCTCTTCGATAAACTGGTTTGTCACTCGTTGATCACGTAGGTAAGCCTCCCTTTCTCCTTTCCAAATTCTTAGTTTCAATTTCCTAAATTTTCTGAGAAACCAAGCGAAGCATTAGGGTTTATAGAGAGAATGCATGGCGTGTCATGACATGCATTGTGCCGACAATTCGCGATGCTTGTCATGTCGTGGCTAACAATGATGTTCTGGCGTGCCACAATGTGAGGGTTACCATATCAAGACAAACCATGACAAGCCATAAACTAGCTTCGTCACTCCCCGATCACGTACGTAAGCCTCTCTCCTCTCCTCTCCAAATCCTCAGTTTCAATTTCCTAAATTTTCAGAGAAACCAAGCAGATCATTAGGGTTTATAGAGATAATGCATGCATGTCATGACATTCATTCTGCCGACAATTCGAGATGCTTGTCATGTCATGGCCAACAACGATGTTCTTGCGTGCCACAAGTTGAGGTTTACCGTGTCAAGACAAGTCATGACAAGCCATGCCAAGCGCGCAAAATGTTGGCAAAATGCATGGCATGACATGTCATTGCATGCCAACAACGATGTTTTGGCATACCAAGATGCGAGGGTTAATGTGTCAAGACAAGTCATGACATGCATTCTTTTAGCATGCGGTTCACCTTCCTTAGCTTTACCTTAACAACGTCGTTAGCTTTCAAAATTTTGCTTCGAATTCTCTCCAATAAACCGACTTCGTCACTTGCTGATCATGTACATGAGCCTCTCTTTCTCTCCTCTCCAAATTCTTAGTTTCAATTTCCTAAATTTTCTGAGAAATCAAGTGGTGCATTAGGATTTAGAGAGAATGCATGGCGTGTCATGACATGCAAAGATGAAGATGTAAGGAAAAAGAAGGTGATTTGGTTCAAGGCTGGTTCTGATAGGAGCATATTTATGCGCCTTAGTTAGCTAGTTCTTATGCATTTATGTTGTGTTTTCTTAGTTAAGTTAGTCTTTTAAGCTATTTTTCATGTGTTTTCAGGTTTTAAGGACAAAGTAAGCAAAAAGATGCAATTTGGAGCATTTTGGAGCAAAATTGAGCTAGAATGGAGCTCATGCATGTGGAGCACAAAGAATGGACGAATTTGAAGGATTGAAGAAGCTGGGAATATGTTTCAAAGTTGAAGAATTGAAGATGCAAAGTTTCCTAATTGAAGTAGGAAAGTGCTTAATTGAAGATGAAATCCTAGTCAACAATGGATTCCTAGTTGAAGAATGATTCCTAGTTGAAGTTGGATTTCTAGAAGATTGAAGTTTCCTACTCAAACAAGGTTTCCTACTTGAAGAAGGGATGTTAAAGCCAAAGAATCAGCTCAAGTGAAGAAACCTTATCCAAAACATTATCCATAACCTTATCCTATCCTATCTTATCCTAATCCTAATCCTAATCTACCTATATTTCAGCTACAAAAGGGATTTCTTTTCCTATTTGGAGACTTACAACCTGATTTCTAGAAGCCTTATCCCTTCCTACAAAGGTGCCACACCTTATCCCTTGTTTTTCTAGAAATCAGCCACAAAACAACCTTTCTAGAAGGCCTTATCCCTTGTCCTACAAAAGTGACTCCCCAAACCTTTCTAGAACCTCTAGAAACCTGATTATTCCTTTCCCCCTTGGTTTCTAAAAGCCTTAGCCTTTTCCTTCAAGGATTGTGTGTTATTATCCTATACAAATTAGGCCTTTAAATCCTTTTCCTTTGCTACATAGGGGCTGCGAATTTCAGCCTATAAATACCATCCTTTGCTGCACCATTTAGTCAGCACCCTCTACCATATTTTCACTACACCATTCACCCAAACATCCCTCTTGTGCCGTGAGTTTGCAAAGGCGAAGGAAGGAGACTCTTGGAGCCGTGCATGCCATTCAAGGAGCTTGGATTGTTGGAGCGTTTCTAGGTGTTTTCTATCTTTATGTCAATGTTTAACTTTATTTATCTTTGTTTATTTGCGAACATGAGGAACTAATTTTTTTTTATAGTTAGAGGGGAATTCAAAGACATGATCATATGTTTTATATGACTTGATTTCCTCCAGTTATGATTTCATAAATCGTGAATGTGGTTTACTTATCTATTTGATTGATAACATGTTTATGTATGTTGATTGAGGGTCGACACTTAGTTTGCATGCATGAATTTGATGCTAGAGTATAAGGGAATTTCACCTAATCGTTATGAACTTATATTCATAAGTAGTAAAAGTCGCTAGTCACGATTGTGTTAAGTAAATCCTTGGCAAGAGTAACATGCGTATTCCATAGTTATGAATGCCTCGTCAATGCTTATGATTTCCATTGAACTTAATGATCTTTGATATGTGTCTCTATCATGCGTATTCCATAGTTAGGGTCCTTGATAAGAATAATTTGGTTGTAATGCGTATTCCATTCAATTCAATGAATCTAGGGAAATCTGAGAATTAATTGGTGCATTCTAGTTAATTTGGGGCATTGTCATTCATGGTTTGTTGAAAGAGTAACTGGAAATCGAGTCGAATGCATATGTTTCATGTGTGGAGAAGGAACCCTCTAACTAGCCTTTTACCATTCTTTTTCATCCAAAATCTTTTTTGTTAAGTTTGTTTTTAAAGTTTATGTTTTAAAGTCCAATTTCGTCAAAACCAAACCCATTACTTTTAAGTCTTGTTTTTAGAGTCAAAACTTGTTTCTTTTAAGTCTTTTGAGTCTTTGAAGTTCTATTTTCGTCCAAATCACTTGATAGGTCTAGAATTGAGTCTTTTTGGTTGTTATTTACTGTTTTGAGTGTTTTGAGTTAGTTTTGAGTCTATAGAGTCTAGTTTAGTGTTATTGAGTCTTATTTGTGTTGATTAGCATCCCTAGTTAATCCCCGGTCTAGAACGATCCCTACTTGCATCATTACTACAATTGTCATCAATAGGGTTTAATTTGTGTGTCAAGTTAATTTTCACATCAGGTTCTGAGATTTTTAAGGCCCGGGGCATACCAAAAAAAGTGCCCTAATATAACTCCATGTGAGAAAAAAAAAAAAAACTCAATTGTTTTAGTGTTCATATTTGTTCATGCGATGTAACTTTTCTTTGATAAAACAATAGCAATAAGTGAGGGATTATGCTAAGCAACAAGATGGGTTGGCCATAATTTGGTATCTAACTTGTCATTTAAAAAACTCAAACCTAAGACCTCTTACTTATAAGTGAAGAAAAAATAGATTTCACATCTAAGCCATAACATTACACTTTAGTTTGTAATTAGATAAGGGTACACAAATATTTCACAAGGAAAAATCAATTAAAGTATGACATGTGTTTTTGTATAAAACTTATAATTATCGGGATAATTTTCTAATTTACTATCCTCGGGGCCTCATAAGAATTGTCATATTTTTCTCTCTCTAATTTTTATATATAATGTTCTAAACAATGAATGAACCAAAAAAATTATTGAAAAACCAAATACCACATATATGTTATTAAAAATACAACTCATTTTTCTTGGATAAGAAAGAAAAGTAACCCTAAACCCTAACATTGTATTGAAACAGAACATCATTGCTAAAGAAAAAAGAAAATTAATGAAAATGGCTTGAAAACTTTGAGTTTTAACGATAAGAACAAAATAAAGGGTAAAGTGAATAGTATTAGGATTGATTTTTTAGTGAATAGTACTGGAACTTTTCATTAAAATTCTCGAAAGAAAAAGGCCATCCTTTTGATCTGAACTTGGGTGGCTACTATTATTATTATTTGCCAAAGGGTGGTAATTAATTGAAAATGAATTTGTAAAAACCACCTTCGTCAAAGGCACATATAAATAATATAGCTACTTATTTAAACCAAAGATGAAATAAATGCATAAAAAATTAGGCAGTTTTGAGTTTCGAACCTGTGTTCCTTTCCATTGCAAGAAAGTAGCGAAACACTACTACAAGTGACAACTTATGACAAATATCTAGTTTTATATTTTTATACACATACTGGACATATCATTATAATAATAGAAATTAAATTTTTTTGTGCCCCCGATTTTTTGAGGCCCTGTGCGATCGCCATGGCTGCCCTAGGCTAGGGCCGGGCCTGATTTGGTTTGGGGGTCTTTGAATCTTGACCACTGTTTGTAATATCGTAAAAATGTTGGAGTGTGAAGGGGGGAGTTGGGATGTGACAATAGTATTAGTAGATATGGCAATTAATTATGGGAATTGTTATTAGCACTCTAAAAATCTCATTCTACACTCCAAACTTTCTATATTAGGAAAAAAAATATACTTGTGAGGCGTTGTTTGGGCCCAAAAAATACTGTTTTAGGCCGAGTTAGATCTTTTTCGGCCCAGTGTGGGATAGGCCGAGTTTAGATTCATCATCGGCCCAGAAGTTGTAAATAGATGTCATTAGAAGATATTCAGCCTATGGGCCGCGCGGTCGAAGTGGGCCATATCCTATCAGAAAGTGGAATGTGGATGAATCCTGTTATGAGAGGGAGTCTCAACAGGATCAGGATGCTGAGATTGAACACGGTTTGATAATGAGTGGTTTTCAAAGTCCTAGTAGGAATAAGATTGGTCGAGATAAAGTTGGATTATGAGAAGGAGTTCTAATCCAAGAGTGAATGAGATTCAATACAGGTTGGCTGCTATAAATAGGGAGGGAAGACATTGAAACAAGCCCCCTCTAATTCAACACACAACTGCCCTGCGCAAATTCTCTCAACAACCTTGAGATTTTTTCTTTTCTCTTTTCGCCGACACACCTTCAGTTTGGATAAACTGCACTGTGAAGGCAACCGGTGATATCTTTAGTTGGCATAAACAGTACTGTCATCGTAGAATCAGCCGATCTCGCAGCATCTTTAGTCAGCATAGACAGCACTGCGTCGAGGGCGACTGGTTATCTATCCAAGTCTCGGTCAAGAAGGATTTCTGAATCCTTATTGGTCGAGGTCATCTCATCAGCCTTCTCGGCGAAGTAAGGTGTTACAGTTTATTGGGCTCGGCACATTGCACGCCGAGTTATTTTATGATCGGATACTCTCAAGCGGGATTTAGAGTTCGGCATTTCGACGGTCGAACCACGTTTACTGTTAAGACTTATATCCGCTTTGAGTATTTGTGCCCTTACATTTTGGTGTCAATTTGACGTGAGTTTACTCTGATGAATACCATCACTGTGACCGAATCTAACGACGATGATTTGTGAACTTTGTAAGAATAGTAGCTTTGTCTTCAAGTTCGAGAACCTAAGAGGTCGAGACGTGTTCATTCCTTAGTCGTAATCGCAAGACATAGAAGTCAGTCGCGTACCCAACGTAATATCAACACATTTTACTCCTCGGCCGAACTCGACCGACGAGTTGGCATGCCCTGCATTCAACCGAATGACGTAGTTAGATCATAGATTACTCGGCATGTGCGCCACGTAGGCTTGGTAGTTTTTAGGGTCAACATTTTGGCATGCCTGGTGGGACCCAGTGCTAAAACTACGAAGTTCATGCCAATTGAAACATGATTGGTTAAAAAGAAAACTGCTATGGGAAAATCAACAACCGATTTGCCAATTCAAAACATAGGACAAAATGTACCACATGCGCATAATCCCCTTAGTGCCGTGACACCTGAGTCCACAAGTGCGACTCACCGAGAAAGGGAAGTTAATCTCGACGGTCAGCTTCGCAGTCTAGAAATCCATAACAAAAACACCTGCGTTCTCAATGAAGGGTTAGTGGAGGACTGTGATGAGGATGGTGGTGAAGGCTTTGATCCACCAACAAGATCGTGTCTTCGAAGATAACTTGATGAACAGTCTCGGACGGTTGAACAAACATTTAGTCTAGGAATCGATAAATTGCACGACATGATACGCAGTACCAGTGAGACACAACCCAGATTGCTCGAAATACTGGTTAGTAAGGTCGGCGACGATAGGTCCTTCGATTTTTCCCGACACTTGCCACCAAGAAATAATATGTTACCAATAGTACAGGCTGAGCCAATCCCTGCTCGGCTCAAACCAATTGACTTAGAAAGAAGAGGAGGAGTAGTAGGTCAGATGAATCCAACCAGAGAGTGGAAGCAACACCCGTTGATATGACCGAGGTCCATCGGATGATCGATTCAGCTATGAAAAAGGGGTCGAAGTTCCTTAAATTTATCCACCCGTATCCAACTTATGTGGAAACGTTCGAATATCCTAAAGGTTTCAAAATTCCAGATTTTAGCCTTTTCGCTGGGGAATCGTCCTTATCCTCGTTAGAACATGTGGCTGTTTCACAGCGCAATGCGGAGATGTTAATAGTGACTTTCATAAGCTACGGCTGTTCAAATTTTCGTTGACCGGCTCCGCATTTGCCTGGTATATCAACCTCCCACCTAATTCTATCAAAAGCTGGGAGGAGTTGGTCGAGAAATTTCACGAGCAGTTTTATCGGCCAGGAATTGGTGTCGAGTACCTCTGCCCGAAGTCGAATTTGTTAGACTTGCTCTGAACGGCCTCGACGTGGAATACAAAAACAAATTCTTGGGGGCAAACTTTCGAGATATTTATGAACTAGCTCAGCATGTCGAGCAATATGATTATTTGCTCCGAGAAAAGAAGATCTCGAAATCCCTATCCCGAGGGACGATTTACAAAAACCCCACCGTCAATTATGCATCGACCAAAGGTGAAATGTCTCAATACGTCAGCGTGGATGTGGCCGAAATAGTAATAGATAAACCATACATTTGCAAAACATTGACTCAAATTAATTCCAAGGAAGCCAAAACTCGCTCGGCCATGGAAGAAACAGCAAAAACATCGAAAGTTTACACTTTTGATATTACAAAGGCCGAAGTAATTTTTGATCAGTTGCTATCAACTAAGATTATTAGACTTCGACTAGGGTATAACATTCCCAAAGCCGATGAGCTTAAAGGAAAGACATATTGCAAATATCATAACTCGACAAAGCATGCCACAAACAATTGTGTCATATTTCATGATAATATCCAGAGCTGGATTGACAAGGGCAAGTTAAAGTTTCCTGAGAAACGCATGACGGTTGATACGGATCCATTCCCTTCGGCAATAATTGGCATGGTAGACGCCTATTTGCCTAAAAGCAAAAGGAAAAAGAAGGTCGAGTTTTCTGCTATACAACACATCCTAAAGAGGGGTTTCCAGCCTCGACTCAAGATCGACCTATTTTCCAATGCGTCACCTACCGAGCTTTCAGGACCGGCCATAATTGAATCCATGTCAGACTCTAGTGAAGGAGAAGATAACGGGCCGATAGTTTTGTGCAGCAATTGTAAAGCACGCGTTGTTTTAACCGAGCCCAAGGAGAAACTGCCTCAAACACAGACGCCAACGTCACGACAACAATCGGCGACCACGGTGCCATCTTTAAAGGAACATAGTGAAGGCCAGCGTCAGAAAGTATTCGATAGGCTCGACCCTAAAAAACAGACGGATGGCCCTACCTCGGTCAGACAACGCCTTGATTTCAATGCACCATTTTATAACGAGGATTATTATTCACGTAATTCCAGTAGCTCGAGCTCATCAGTAAATCCAAAAACCTTTAGGCCACCTGAACCACGTGACCAACGTTGGTACATCTACAATTCTCTCACCGGCATGTATACCATGTTTTCCAAGTCTCAGAAACATCGACGTCAGCGTATAGATTGCTTAGCTCGACGGTAAACAGCCCAGCCTGTTTCGACCACTAAATGGCATTCGAAAAAGACGGCAGGAAGCGGAGATGATCGGCCAACCCCAACAATCATGGCTAAATTACAAGGGTAGAAGAAAACAAATCGTGACTTCGAAACTACCATTGAAGCAGCTGAGAAGCGCATCAAACTTCTTCTTCGACCAAGGGAAATGAAAGCTCATTTCAAGCAATTTAAGAAAGAGGCCGAAAGCCAACAGCCCCAGTTACCTTTGAAAGAACCACAATCAGAGTTCGGCGGAATCTTCACCCCCAATTCCTTGGCAAATCATTAGAATATATGAAAGAATTTTACAAGAAATATTCCGCCAACGACTTGTATGGGTTGCCCAAGGCCTGCCAAGAAGCTCTTGACCTGGCATTAACTTGCCCCGATGCTGAGTAGACCATCCAAAAAACCATTGATCCAATAATGAAAGCCAAATTCCAGCACATTCGAGAGGCTAGGGTTCTCGGCTTCGAGGTCGACCCATACATGGACATTGACACATCCGAACTCATTTTTTCTCTTGAAAACCTTCAACACCTTCGATATCACTTTGAAGTTTTTTCGACCGTCTCCTTGTTCAGTTTAACGGTCGATGAGAAAGAGCGGGTGGCACGTCTGGACGCTTACCTGGACACAAGGAATGCCCAGATCGCCTATGAGGAACGAGCTCGTAAAATACGGCAGGAGCAGAGTCCGACACCAGATGCATGCAAGCTCAAAAATGACAGTCAAAAGGACACATATTCGAATTGTGTGGCACAAGCGCACAAATATGTTGAGACATACAGCGATCAGGCTACGAATGCTCCAACACACGATGCTATAGTCCTCACCACCTCGAAAGATGACGACCAGGATCCAATAGGCCCTTCAGTCATTGAAAATATGAAAATCAGCATGGTTCATGTTCTACCTGCTGAATATCAGTTGACTACGCACCAACCAAGTTCCTTGGACGGTGATGTGGTCGCCGAGGAAGCAACACAAGTTGATTTCGTCACTACTACTGAAGACGAGTCAACAAACGGCGACGATAAACTTAAAATAGCCTTGGACATCTTGTTTCCCCTTTCTTCCTCGATTAATCTTTAGCATTTAAAATCGTTGTATGTCACGGCCCATATTAAAGGCTACCCAATCTCCAAGATTTTCATCGATTGCGAAGCAATGATCAATATCACGCCTGTATCCGTCATGAAAGCATTATAACGATCCAACGACGAACTCATTCTTTTAGGAATAACCAGAGTAGCTTTGTCGGTGACAAGTCTCAGACCAAATGAGTACTCCCTCTAGAGGTCAACATTGCAGGTCACAATCACATGACCGCATTTTTTATCGTCGACTCCAAAATCGAATATAATGCTCTACTTGGTAGGGATTAGATTCATCAAACGAATTGCATTCCTTCTTCTTTATATCAAGTTCTCATTTTTTGGGATGGTAAATCAGTTGTGGTCCACCCGGCCGATACTCAGCCGTTTGAAACCAATATGATTTAGGCCCGCTATTATGATGATCACGTCGGCTATATTACCCTACAGGGTTTTAATGAAAATGGACGGCCGACTCGGATCTCAATCCAGAAGGCCATCGAGGTAGGCGCCAAGACTGTCCACCAGGATTCGGAAAAACTCGGGTTGGCCAATTTACTCGCCACCACTGATGATCGACATCAAAAGCGAGAAGCGTCGGGCGGCGATTTCATCCACGATGGAACGCCTGTTGGCCCATTGGTATGCTATTTCTAAGCACCCATATTCGGGCATCCACTTAATCAAATTTTTGGTCAAAGAGGATAACGGCCCGGTACTATCGTTGGATAAAGTTCAGGCCGCACCGGCTGAGCTCGACTATAGTCGACCCCAAGTTAAGGATCCTCTAGAGGAAATAAATGTTGGAACGGCCGACGATCCTCGGCCATTATTTATTAGTGCATTATTACCCCATGCCATGAAAGTTGAACTCCATCAATTACTTCACGAGTTTAAAGATTGTTTTGCCTTGAGTTATCATGAGATGCCGGGTCTCGATCGGACCCTTGTTGAACATGAATTACGTATCAAACCTAGTTGCAAGCCTTTTCGACAACCTTCTTGATGATTCTCGACCGAAGTACAGCTCGGCATAAAAGATGAAATTGTTTGACTGTTAAATGCCGAGTTTATCCGAACTGCTTGATACATCGAATGGTTGGCAAATATTGTACCGGTGCTAAAGAAAAATGGGGCCCTACGCATTTGCATTGATTTTCAAAATTTGAATATGGCAACACCCAAGGATGCATATCCCATGCCAATTTCAGATTTGCTAATCGATGCAGCGGCTAATCATGACATGCTGTCATTCATGGATGGACATGCCGGTTATAACCATATATTTATTGCCGAGGCTGATGTTCATAAAACTGCTTTCCGTTGCCCGGGGGTACTTGGAACCTACGAGTGGGTGGTCATACCATTCGTTCTAAAAAACATTGGTGCCACATATCAACGCGCGATGAATACCATTTTTCATGACCTGATCGGCACTACCATAGAAGTGTATATTGATGACGTTATGGTCAAATCGAAAAGTCGCCGAACGCATATTGATGATCTTCGGCAAACTTTCCTTCGCATGCGTCGACATAACCTTAAGATGAACCCGGCCAAATGCGCCTTTGGTGTGTCTACCGGTAATTTCTTAAGTTTTCTTGTCCACCATCGAGGTCGACGCGAACAAAGCTTGTTCGATTATTGACGCCCCACCATCGACGACCAAAAAATAACTCCAGTCCTTGCTCGGGAAAATAAATTTTCTTTGCCGATTCATAGCTAATTCCGTTGGCAAAATGATGGCATTCTCTACACTGTTGAAACTTAAGGACTCAGATAAGTTTAAGTGGCGTGAAGAACATCAAGCGGCTTTCACACAAATCAAGGTTGTTCTTGCAACTCCACCCGTTCTCGTACCACCTTGACGTGATAAACCCCTTAAGCTTTACATTTCAGCAACCGAAGAATCCATCAGTTGCCTTCTCGCACAAGACACCGATACTGGGCGAGAACAAGCTATTTTCTATCTCAGCCGAAACCTCAATACTCCAGAGATCAATTATTCACCCGTCGAGAAGCTTTGCTTGGCTTTGTTCTTCGCCACCTCCAAACTTCGACACTATATGCTCCCATCCGTTATGCATATCATCGCCCAAACAGATGTCATTCGATATATGC
Source organism: Malus orientalis (assembly GCA_033883245.1). NCBI lineage: Eukaryota > Viridiplantae > Streptophyta > Magnoliopsida > Rosales > Rosaceae > Malus > Malus orientalis. Next base: position 276,265 of record CM066509.1, read on the forward strand.
TTATTCGGCCAATAGTCAAAAGCAGAATCGGGAAATGGACACAGGCACTATCTGAGTTTAGTTTGCAGTACGTCCCACAAAAAGCCGTCAAATGACAAGCCCTTGCTGATTTCTTAGCCCACCACCCCTCTCCATATGGGTTCGGGGGCAACGATGTTGAAATCGGAATGGTGGGAGCACGTGACAATTATTGGACGATGTATTTCGATGGTTCTAGTACGTCGACATCGGCTATCGTGGGGATCGTACTCCAGTCTCCACACCAACACCGTTGGTTCTTTTCCCTCAAGTTGGATTTCGATTGTACCAACAATCAGGCTGAATACGAAGCCCTTGTAATCGACCTTAGCATACTTCATGATTTGCACGCTACTCGTGTCCTTATTTTCGGTGATTCAGAGCTTGTGATTAACCAACTCAATGGAACTTTTCGGTGCATGAGTTGCACTCTAGCGCCCTATCACATGGTTGCCAGTTACTTAGCCGAGTCATTCGACGGTATCACGTTCAATCATATTTCCTGTGGTCGGAACACCGTCACAGACGAACTCGCTCAGATAGCTTTCAGAGCACAACTCCTGGGGGGCAAGTGTGTGGACCAATGATACTCGTTTTACAGCAATCGTATCCAGCTTTGGTTAATCAACAAGTCCTTCAGCGTGACTAAGTCATCCGTACACGAGTAATGTCCTTACCTTCGTTGTTGGAACGGGAGGATCCTGTAGATGTTTACGCGGTCGAGACGCTACCAAACAATTGGAGAAGGCCAATGATGCAATACCTTGATAATCCCAGAGGCAAACACTATCGAAAGACAAATGTCCATGCCACAAACTACATCTCGTACCATAATGAGTTGTTTCGAAAAGGTGAGGATGGTTTATTACTGTTATGCCTTGGCCCGCAAGAAGCCGCCCAAGCAATCACAGAGGTACACGAAGGAATTTACGGAGCCCATCAATCAGGATGTAAGATGCATTGGCTACTTCGCCGGCACGGTTACTTCTGGCCAAGCATATTGAAAAATTGTATTGAGTATGCACGAGGATGCGTCCAGTGTCAAATTCATGGACCAATCCAAAGAGCCCCGGCCGAATTACTTCATTTGGTCACCAAACCTTAGCCGTTCAAAGGATAGGCAATGGATGTGATCGGAAAAATTACGCCATCTTCTAGAGCAGCGAAACATGCATGGATATCGTGGCAACTGATTATTTCACTAAATGGGTGGAAGTAAAATCATACGCCGAATTAACATCCAAGGAGGTTTGTGATTTTGTGGAAGAGCATATTGTGACCAGATTCGGCGTACCAAGAACGATCATAACTGATAATGGCACAATCTTCACAGCCGAAAGGTTCAAAGAGTATATGGTGAGCTTAAAAATTCGGCTTAAGCAGTCCATACCATACTATCCACAAGCGAATGGACAAGCTAAAGCAAGTAATAAGGTTTTGATCGGCATTCTCGAAAAAATGATAAAAGAAAGACCTGGCATGTGGCATCTAAAATTGAATGAAGCTTTGTGGGCATACCGGACTTTATCCCGGTCGGCAACAAGGACCACCCCATATGCGTTAACCTATGGACATGACGCGATGTTACCGGTCGAGCTAAGTGTAAATTCTTTACACATGATCGAGCAGAGTGGTTTATCCAACGCCGAATACAACCAGGCCATGTTACAAGAGTTAGAAGATTTTGAAGAAGATCAGCTTGACGCTTATAATCTTCTAGTGGCACAAAAGAAAATTACCGAGCGGGCATATAATCAAATTGTCAAACAAAAAATGTTCGGCAAGGAGGAGTTAATTTGGCAAACGGTGCTACTTGTGGGAATTAAAGACCCCAGGTTCGGCAAATTGTCGTCGAATTGGGAAGGACCGTTCGTTGTTCATAAGGTCCTTAGCAAGGGGGCATATCATCTTAAAGATCGAACCGGTACAAGTTGCCAATCAATGGAAAGTTCTTAAAAAAACACTACCCAGTCACATGGGAGATGTAAGAATAAAAGCTTGTTTCATTTCATTGATAAGTCGGTTTACAGTCAAACAATTCTAAGGTGATGAAGGAAGAAGAGTTCCAAGAAGGGCCTCAGCTCCAACCACCTCACCTCGCCCATTATGACCTTGGCTTGCCGGTTCTTCCTGTCCATCTTCAGTTGCTCGACTCTCTTCGTGTTCGCCACGTATTCGGTTAAACAAGATTTACTGCCCGACTCAAAGTCACTTGCAAGATCAGAAGCAATGGTCGACCTTCGTTTTACTAGTTCAGCCATTTGACGGTCGAGGTCGGCCAGGGCCTATTTTTTCTCCTTTAAAGTATCGATCTTCGGACGAAGAGCATCTTGAACGGCGATTGCAGCTTTTAAGTCATCGTAGACCCAAAGAGCATTCTCGAAAGTACTGAAGGATTCCTGAACTCACTCCAAGGCAGACGACGCCTGAACGATAGCTTCGGCGCTCAATTGACCATCATTTCCTAGGTCGTTTAGGCATGCACCCAACAAATCAAGACATTTGCGTCGGATGACTTGTGAAGCTGAGAAGGACAAAACTTCTTACAACCGAACAAGAACAGCTGATTCGGCAGGTTTAGTCGTAGCTGCCGAAGGAACAGCCGCTCCAGAAGTGTTGGAAAGAAGAGCATCGAACTCGACTTCCCATGAAGGCTGTACATGAAAACAGTTTAAGCGCGAGGAAAATCACAAAAGAATATAGCAAGAAGGTTTTTGTTTTAAACCTGCCGAGAGGAGACTTCGGCCATGTCTTCAGGTTCATTGCTTAAACTTAAAGAACTTAATGGCCGAGCCCAATGTTTCAGACTGCTTCTTAATTCACGCGGCCGATGAAGGTTATCTACGTTCGATGGCCACTGAGGTGGCCAGAAAATATAGATAACACCTTTCGGCGCATAAAATTTTCGGTGAAATGAATAACTGGGCACCTAACATTTAATATTTTCTAAGTTCAGACATGTTATAACAAATTGACAATAGAAAGTAATCGAGCTTTACAAAAGTCGAGGTCACTTATTGTGGAGTTTCTGATGTCGCTTCAGGCTCGACCATAGGCTTCTTTCCGTGATCGGCCGTCGAAGGATCAACCTGATCGGCCTCCTCAACCACTGGGGGAGGATCAACGGAAGAAGCCTGGATTGGTCGAGAGCGACTCGCCAGCGGAGTCTCGTCACTCCCATCATCCTAAAACAAAAGTGTTAATAATTGTTTGATACTTAATAAGTAAAGGGAGTTGACAACGTAATCATACCTCTTCTAAGATGACCACCGATTGCCTCGGATTCTTGGAGAGATCATTTCTAATCGAATGAGTTGTTTCCCCCAGAACAGGTACTCCCTGTTGACCCTGAAGCTGCAGGCAAGTCAACCGAGGGTGCAGCAACCGGCTCAACCACTACCCCGGGAACCTCAGGTGTTGGTTGAGCTTGGGTGGCCGGGCCGGCCGGAGAAGGCTGATTATCCGTCGAAGTCTGAGCAACGGAAGTAGGAGGAGAGGCACTCAGGGCAGTCATCCTAGTAGTGTGGTTGAAGATAACATGAATCTCCCGAGTTCCCTTCTTCGCCAAATTCTTGAACGTTTCGGGGGACGGGGAGTTTCACCTGTCGTCTCGGTGACTGGGTGAAGTCGTTTGCTCGGTAAGTTTTATGCAGTGGCTTTGGTCATCTTGGAGGAAGGGGCCAATTTTTTCTTAACCACTACCGGGGTGACCACATCCGTCTGTTTTAGTACCCGGCCACCTAAGAAAGTGAAGTCCCGTTAGTAGAATTACCCAAGTGTCTAAAAGAAAAATATAGGTAAAAACAGGGGTATACCTTGGGGTGCCTTTTTAGATTGAGGGGCGGAGGGTTTCTTGGGCCGGTCACCAAAAATTTTGTTGACTACTTCCTCGACCGAAGTGCCAAAAAAGTCGTGTGTATATTCCTCCCACCAGTCGCCAAAGTTATTAGTGTCGAGAGATTTAGGAGAATTTGGTTGAAGATAAAATTTCCTACATCGTTCCTGAAATTCTTTCTCGGCGTCTTTACACTCCATTTCTGAAGAACCAGAAACGTGCTCTCGGGTCAGAAGGGAGCGAGAAGAAAGTAAAGGCAATGGGCAACCTTGGAGGTAACCGAGCTGCCAGGCGACAAAGTGGGGGTGATAGACTTCCCAATTCGCCCGATGAGCATCACAACCAAGGAGAAGGTCGCGAGTTAACACGAACGACCCCCAGTTTTGATGAAAAGCGGCATGCTTACTGTCATTGCAAGTCGATGTGGGAAGCCTGATGGAGCAAGGATATTCTTGACAACGACATATCAAAAATTCGTCATCAGAAATGACATCCAGGCTGAAGAGGTGTTTGAAGACTTCTTCGGCTCGGTGAGGAGGCATTGGTCGAGAGACCAATTGAAGGTCGAGCGCTACAATAGACTGGAGGTTAGAGACTTCTGGCCAAAATGTGGAGAAATAAACCTGCAGCCAGAGTTGGAACACCCAGAGGGGTCTGTTCTGGTGCGGGTCTATCTTGTTGAGGGTCGTCTCGGCTAAGCAACGAAGAAGGTTGGCGAGGATGGCGGGGCCGAGTGCTAGAGAATGGCCACTAGCCAGGGCTTCCGCTACCGGCATATTCTCGACCAAGCATTTGTTTGACTTGGTACAACAAATGAATTTGTTATACCAGTAGAACAGGAAAGCCTCGTGTTCCCCTTTTCAAAGGCTTGCCTCTCCTCGACCAGCAAAATGGAGGATAAGGGTGTTGTAGTTCAGAAAATTCTTGTGCAATTTCTGAACATCGACTTTTAAAAGCTCTTGACCTTCATTGCTTAACGTCTCGATGGCTCGATCGTCGAACAACGCCTTGAGGTCAAGGTTAGAGGGGTATCCAATAAGGGTAGCGTCGACCGGGATGCCGGAAGGAGAAGTCCCAATGATAGCCGAGATGTCGAGGATGGTAGGAGTCATAGGACCAAATGGAAGGACCAAGGTGTTGGTGGCCTGGCACCAAAGGCTAAGAGCTGCCATGAGGAGCTCCTTATCCATTGTAATCTCCATAGTCAAGAACTTGATAGCGTCGTAAATACCAAGAGTTTTCCACTCTTTGCCGAAGAACCTTTCTTTTTCAAGGTCGAGGCTCGAACTAAGGAGTATAGGTCAAGGACCTCAGAAGCGAGGGGGCAATGTTTGGGCCCAAAAAATATTGTTTTGGGCCAAGTTAGATCTTTTTCGGCCCAGTGTGGGATAGGCCGAGTTTAGATTCATCCTCGGCCCAGAAGTTGTAAACAGGTGTCATTAGAAGATATTCAGCCCATGGGCCGCGCGGTCGAAGTGGGCCATATCCTATCGGAAAGTGGAATGTGGACGAATCCTGTTATGAGAGGGAGTATCGACAGGATCAGGATGTTGAGATTGAACATGGTTTGATAATGAGTGGTGTTCAAAGTCCTATAGGAATAGGATTGGTCGAGATAAAGTTGGATTATGAGAATGAGTTCTAATCCAGGGGTGAATGGGATTCAATACAGGTTGGCTGCTATAAATAGAGAGGGAAGACATCGAAACAAGCCCCCTCAAATTCAACACACAACTGCCCTGCGTAAATTCTCTCAACAACCTTGAGATTTTTTCTTTTCTCTTTTCGCTGACACACCTTCAATTTGGATAACCAGCACTATGAAGGCAACCGATGATATCTTCAGTTGGCATAAACAACACTGTCGCCGTAGAATCAGCCGATCTCGCAGCATCTTCAGTCAGCATAGACAGTACTGCGTCGAGGGCGACTGGTTATCTATCCAAGTCTCGGTCAAGAAGGATTTCTGAATCCTTATTGGTCGAGGTCATCTCATCAGCCTTCTCGGCGAAGTGAGGTGTTACAGTTTATTGGGCTCGGCACATTGCACGCCGAGTTATTTTATGATCGGATACTCTCAAGTGGGATTTAGAGTTCGGCATTTCAACGGCCGAACCACGTTTACTATTAAGAATTATATTTTCTTTGAGTATTTGTGCCCTTACACTTTGGTGTCGATTCGACGTGAGTTTACTCTGACGAATACCATCACTATGATCGAATCCAACGACGATAATTTGTGAACTTTGTAAGAATAGTAGTCTTGTCTTCAGGTTCGAGAACCCAAGAGGCCGAGACGTGTTCCTTCCTTGGTTGCAATCGTAAGACATAGAAGTCAGTTGCGCACCCAACGCAACATCAACACATTTTACTCCTCGGCCGACGAGTTGGCACGCCCTGCATTCAACCAAAGGACGTAGTTAGCTCATAGATTACTTGGCATGCGCGCCACGTAAGCTTGGTAGTTTTTAGGGTCAACAGGAGTGTAGAATGAGATTTTTAAAATGCCAATAACACTTCCCTTAATTATTTTCTAACTTTGTTTAATTATCGTGTAATGCTAATTTAATCCACCTGATAAAAACTCATCTCTTTAATTACAACTAAAAAGAGTGTTATTTATTAAAACAGAGAAATATTAAGAGCTAATTACAGATTTAGACCAATCCTTTTTTTCTAGCGCCAAATCGGCCCTTCCCATCCACTAACTTTTTAAACATATGTATTTCATTATAAGGTTAATCTCAATTGACTATCCTGAAGTTATTTAATTTTCAACATTTGGTACATAAAGTTTTTTTATCCCAAAATAGTACATGAAGTCATAATTTTAAAACATTTTCATACATCGTTACCTCTGGTTCCTTCCCTTTGTCCTGCATCCCGACACCTTACATTCCGCAATTTCTTTGCTTTCTCCTCCATCCTCAAAAGTCTTATCTCTCCGTTTCCGAATATTCCCGTTCAAGCAGAACCTCAAGCTTCTTGTTCTCAACCTCTGCACTTCCTCATCAGCTCCATAACCGCATCGTTATCATCTCCTGCAACTCCCCTCTTCATCTCCTGCAACAACTTTTCGTATCTCTCGTTTGCAACATTTCGCTTATCCACAACTTTGAGCATTTCCAACTGATCAAACTGGTGCTATTCTTCCAACTTTGCATTCTTGTTCTTCACCTCTTTAATCTCCCTTTGTAGCTTAACCTCACGCACTACTAAATTCTCTTCAGCTCAGTCAAAATCCCGAGACAAAAAGGTCGCCCACAGGTTAGGTTTCTATTCACACATGGGTCAATCGCTTTCTGTTCTCACATGAATGAAATTTGAACCAAAATGAGTAAAAGTGTCAACGTCTTTTAAGAAAGATAGGATATCATCAGAGTGTTGCCTGGGTGGCATTCCTTGATGTATAAGAGCACTTCCAGTGTAGGAAAGCACCCATGGCAATTGACAATTGAATCCTCTTCACTTAATAGTAACTGTCTTTAATGAGCAATAATTATCTTTTGCATTTCCACCCTTAAACTGAATAGTCATGGCAATAGACAATAAAATATTAATATTTTTTATTTTATAAAATAATAAAAAATAATTTTATTTGTAATTTCGTATAGGATTTTTTACCAGTCTCGTTATGCCGTGTATCATTATCCGAAAGTACAATAATTATTGATAGTTTTCGATAAGATTTTTATTCAATTTCATCGCGTCATGTGTCATTACCTTTTTAGAATCGTTAAGGAAAATATGAAAGTGTGGTATAAGGTGGAAGATAATGATAAGGTATTTATAACAAATATATATATATATATATATATAATTTTTTTTAAACAAATTTCGGATTTTATATTAATTTTTAACATATTTTTAAAAATTTTATTAATGTAATTAATTTCTACCGTTGGATTACAGAAAATTGGAAATCCAACCCTCCAGATTGTGACACGTGGCATAATAGTAACATATCAAAAAAAATTTCTTTTTTTCTTTTTTTTTTAATTTTTAAAACCTGAAAACATGGACCGTTAATCTGGAATCGAACGGTTTAGATTGTGCCACGTCATCTAGCCATTCGGGGATTTTTGAAAATTATTTTTACCGTTGGAAATCAAACAATCCAAAAAAAAGAACCGTTAAAATCCAACGGCCAAGAGGGTGCCACGTTGCACCCAGTAACGGCTAAGACACTGCGAACCGCGGGCCCCACCACTTGAAACGCCTGACGCAAATTTTTTTATAACGTGGCTGAGGTCAGCCTTGCATCAATCCCCTTAGGCGCACAGGCCTTGGACTCCCATCTGCCCTCTCCCACGAGCTCCTCTTTAGCCCAATTGCCCGAATGGGCGGGAGCTATTTTGGGAGGCGATTGGGTTGCAAATGTTCCCTGTCCACCGGGCTAAAGAGCACGCTGGAAGTGCTCTAAAAGCGGACACTCAAACTCAAAAGAGTAGGATAATGCTTGTTCAACAAAATCAGCAAAATAATGAAAACACGAGATGAGTTTGAACAAAGAAAAAGTAGGAAATCCAGAGGACTTGGTGTAAAAATATGTAGGACGACATCCTGCTACATGACATGACAGACTGAGAGGCAGATATTGACACTTTATTTTCTAAAGGGTAAATTTAGAAATAAGCTAGTTCAATTACATAGCTCATTTGATATAGTATCCACTATCCAATGTGGCACATTCAATTCAATTTCATTTTATTTGGATTCATAATGATGAACTCAACTCGCAACTACTATCAATGCATACATACAAACAAATAGACAAGCATGCCCGTAAAATAGGAGTCGGAATGTATCAAGAGGGTGGGTAATCCAGAAAACTTACAGGCTTACAAATTTCAATAGCAAATAGAAAAGTACTGGGGAAAATAATTGACCATCATCTTGTATCATAAGGGTAATCCAGAAAACTTACAAGTAACCAAAACCTGACCACAATGTTTCTCATATAATACAAGCATTGTAATCTAATCCTAATGGTTGAATAGAACATTTTCGTAAGTGAAGGAGATCGCAATATGAATAACAATACAAGGGCTCTACTCTAACCCTTGTGCACCGACTTGTACAAATGGTCGTTTAGATTTGCAAGTAAAGATGGTCCACAAATTCTGCTAGCTGTTTCCAGATGTGGAAACTTCAGCGCTGCAAACAGGGCAGATCTGCAGTAACATAGCAAGTGAATGTCCGTTTTGTTTTTTGTCTCCATCCACAAGCACACATGCAAACACAATTTCAACATGGCTACTCTAATAAGAAATCACCAATGCCTCAACTAAAAGCAAAAAAATTATGGAAATTTTCAATGTACAACCAAAAACCGTGAATACAACATCATACAAATTTTGACCATCGCCACACCTACTGCCATATGCATATCAATATCACAATATTTTAACTGGTTCAAGTTTTGATGTCAGAGCATGTGACAAAAGAACATGATAAATAATAATTTTATTTTGGAAAGAATGAAGAAATTATATACTACATGAACAGACTATAACAGAGTAAGCAACATTGAATTGCCAGTGAAAAGAAACATGAAATTTCAAAATCGTACCTTGTTTATTGTCAACCAATTATTTATGCACTCAGAATGATAGGAATGTTTGCAGGATAGTATTGTCAAATTCTCACCATCCTCGAAGTCCAACCGACAAATGACACACCTGAAACAGAAGTAAAACTTTGAAATAAACCTCAAACACAACACTCAATAACATAAAACTAAGGAATTTGTTATGTGCTTACGACTCATTGCTCCCATTCTGGCTGCTTCCTGTCTTGTAGCTTACTGAAGGCAATGAGGCGATAGTATCAGCTGAGAGCCCTCTGTTCTCAGTTCCAACAACTTCGCCCAATGCAAGTAACTCCTGATATAGTTATATAAAAGTCATGGAACCAAGCCAAAAGGTAAATGCACTACTGGAAGCATTAGAATTTAGAGCCACCTTACCTCATATGAAAGTTCATCTGGGTCAATCTCCTCCCATGTATCCTACAAACCAAAAGTAGATGAGAAAAAAAGGTTGACGCAGAGTACAGCAAACTGCTACTGCCTTCTAGAAGAGTCTCAGTCATCATACTAATCTCATACAAGCAACAAATTGTTACCTGAGAGTTACCACCATGTTCCTCTGTGTCCTCTACTTCACCCGAAACGAAAATAAGATACCAAAAACATTAAATATTGCATAATTTCAAGGACTTCAAAATGAGATGATATAAAAAAACGACAACTCTAAACAGTCACAAGCACTCACGGTCATTGATCCCAGAAAGTGCCATCAGTCTAGCGGCCATCTCTCTGTCTTCAGCATCCTGCAGGGCTCTTGCATAGGCCTCATCACTTGAAGAAACAGCCGGACCATATTCAACACTGGGGTTATCATCCTCTCCAGCATCATCATGAGCATGCAAATCAAATGCATCTTCATCACTGTCAACCTCAGTTCCATCATATTGTTCCTCATCAGCATCGTCGTCAAATTCATTGAAATCATTATCATCCTCATGCACATAACTTCCAGCTTCCCAACTTCCATAATCACTACCTTCATTGTTCATTCGTAGCATCATGTATGCCCTTTCCTACTCAATAGACAAACAACGGCAATAAGATTACATGAACAACAAGATCAAACAAAACCTCTCCAAAAACAACCACGACCACTTATAGTTATAGATAAGATTGACAGTGAACAGCATTCACATTAAGATTGAATGATGCAATACCTATAGCTTGATAGAAAATATCCTTCTTTGAAAATACAAGACTAAAATCCCACTGGGCCAAAAATCTAATAATGAGTCCTTTCTGGTCTAAAATGAAATGTCAATAATTGTCTGAGCCGGTCAATACGAAATAGAAAAAAAAAACAAATAAGTCAAGCACACAATCTAAGAGTTGATAACCTTTGCCACACCCAAAAAAAGACGGAAAAAAAAAAATCAAAGAGTTGATAATAAGCTGCTTCTCTTTTTGAGCAAGTATGAAGCTTTATTGTGAGTATTTATTTGGCCCCTAGCAAAATTACAATATTTTACTATTTAATGTCTTTTGTATATGATGAGTCTTTTTATATTTATGTAATATCTAATGAAGTATTTTTGCAGTTTTAATGGCCTTTTTGCTATGTTTAGAAGTCATTAAAAGTCCTATTTGAAGCCTATAAACAAGGCTATTTGTAAGCCAAAAGGAGATTTGAAATCACAATGAAGGATTTGTTGAAGGCTTGGGGAAACTGTTTTTGCCCTCTTTCTCCTCCACATTCTTCTCCATCTATCTACTTGCTCTAGCTTACAACAACCCTAGATCGTTTCCTTCTCTACACCTCTCTTGATTAACAAAATTTCTGCCATCTAAAACCCACCACGTCCCAAAGCAACATTCACCTTGTATGTCCTGCATCAATTTGGTACCTGAACAACATAATCTCCTTTTCCTTCCAAATTCTTTTTGTTTAGTCAATTATAATGGTTATAAATGCAGAACATTGAAGGAGAGTTGAAGCTTTGAGTCAAGATTACAAAAGCCACCATAGCTCACCACCTTATATATCCATAGACACAACCTCCTAAACCCAACGACGGGTCTGTTTGAGATTGCTTCTGGAATGTGCTTCACATAAGAAGTCCCAAACGAACCCTACTATTACAACCCCAGAAAATCAGGGTCTTCAAAACGCAGTGTCATGCACACAAGAATTTGGGCACTAGTATGCAAGGGAGTTTAAAGCTACTGATAGAACCACTCAGCAATCAAGTTTTGCTAAATCTTGAACCCTTTGATTCTTCAAAAGGAAAGTGAGTGTACTTTGATGAGATCAGATTGAGAGGAAAGGGCATATATAATCATCGTCAGATATGTAATGCTAAACAATTGAAGTCTATATATATATATATATATATATATATATAAGGCTAGCCGACATTCACCTCTCCCAGACCCTGCGTAAAGCGGGAGCCTTGTGCACTGGGTACGACCTTTTATATGTGTGTGTGTATTAAAAGTGGAAAGAAGCAGAAACAACAGAAAGGGTGGTCAAGCAAACCACCCCAAACAGAAATAGGAAAAGAAAAAGACAACTCCAGTGCGCTGAAGAACACCCTAACACAAACTAAAAGGAAGCGGCCTTGCAAAATGATTTGAGTAGATCTAAACAATTGGACTCACACAGAAAAAATATTAAAAACTTTTCAATGAAAAAGATAAGGAAACCATCAAAAGGCTTTCACAAAGAACCAATTGATTCCCTGCAAACCAAACTCAATCCCAATTTCCTTGACCAGTCGTCTCCTTTAATCTTTGGAACATACTCTAAGAAAAGACTTAAGAGTACTTGGATCTAACGGAAGACGTGACACAGAACTGAGTGCAATGGCGTTCTAGGATTCATATAGCCAACCCCACTTAGTGGGAAAAAGCTTTGTCGTTGTTGTTGTAGTTGTCTCCTTTAATCCCAACTAACTCTTCATCAACCCACTCATTATCTCACTGCCCCACATGATGCTATCAACATCAAAGCCTCTAAGTTGCCGATTGCGAGGCACATTAGGACGATGCCTTGTGTGCTTTTCAAGCCTGGACCTCACTTAGTAGAAAGAAATTCATAAGTGACACTTGGGTTAATGATGATGTCGGTGGAGGTGCCAGTGGAGATTTAGGTGAGCGGACCTGAAGTGAGTGGTCTGAAATTCAGAAAAAAAATGGTTTCTTCGAACAAAAATTGAGATAACAAGAATGGTACAAAAACTATAAATTATGTCTTAGGTTGTATTTTACCTTCTAAATATCACATAACAATCTTAAAATTTATAATGGAAACCGAAACACAAGTTGTTCATTGAATGGAGATTGATGATCGGAATCAATCCGCAATGGAATTTCCGTTAGTCACTGAGTGAACGAAAGAGGAAACAAAATCGGAGGGGGTATCAAACAAGTACCGAGATAACATTCTAAGGCCAAGTTCGGTTGCTAAGGAAGAAAAAATGAGTGGAACATGAATCCTTTGTTTGCAACCATAACATAACAAATGAAAAAACAAGTAAGAAATCATGTTTGAATTTTCAGACTTGGTCAAATAATAATCAAGCAAAGCAGTATGCAACGAGAAATTGAATACCTGTTCTTGGAGGGTTCGAGCAAGGGCTAGGTCGGCATCGACCTGACTGAGATTACTGAAGGGAGTTCTTGAAGGCAGGGGAACAGGAGGTGAGGAGGAAGGATCCACCTCCTGTTCCTGCGAAGGCTCACTATTTACTTCTTCTCCTCGTTCTTCGCATTCATTCAAACAAGGGTTTTGTTCTTGTTCGCTGACGTTGTTATTGTTGTTGGATTTGAGTCCGCCGGCAGACCCCAATTTGACGTCATCATTCTCCATGGATTATGGACTGTGGAGAGAGAACCCAAATAAATTGAAATTAATTGGACAGAGATCGAAATTGATTAAGAGTGGGAAAGAGAGGAGAGGGAGATCAATCATAGAATATTTCAAGAATGTCAAATAGCCGGATCCGGGTACTAATCGAGGTCAATGGGTCGTGGATGTTGAAGGGTGTAAAAAAGTCCAAGCAAAAGTTTAAATAAAAAACTAATGAAAATGATTTTATTATTGTGAATTAAATAATGGTTTGTTGCTGTCATATTTAGGATGGTGTATTTAATTGAGATTTTGAGGGATTTTAATTCATTTAATGAATCTAGGGGTATTCAATCAGGATTTTTGAGTAATCCTCTGAAATTCAATGAGTATTCAATCAGGATTTTAAAATAGTTTATTAAAATCTTTAGAAATTCAAAAGTATTCAATTATAATTTTAAAGAAGTTTATAACATTCCAGGTGTATTCAATTAAAATTTGAATTTAATTTGGAAAAGTTGAGGAATTTGAAGGAATTAGAGAGATCTTGTAGTGTATTTTAAGCATCCACAAATCTCATCTCTCTCCATGAGATTTCGAGGGAATTGAATCAAAATTTTGCATGAAATCTCTACAAATCAGTTAAACTCCATAAAAATCCATGGATTTATAAATCCATTAAAATCTCTCAAATTCCCAATTGAATACACCACATTAGAATAGAAATGTGATTGTTTAAATTCTAATGTATTTAGGGATATCTTGGAATATTCCTTTTAGTAGATATTATCATATTAAAGTAGTAATCATATTAGGGTAAGGATTTAACCTATCCTACTGGCATAAATAAAAGCACAATGGGATGAAATAACACACACCTCACAATTAAATCTCTCTCTTCTCTCTCTTATTGTCACCGGCCTCCCCCTCTCTACGTCCTTAGAATAGTTTAGTCAATTATGCATACAACATGTTATTAGCACGCTCTTGTCAGAAGCTAAGAAACTAAAGGATTGTAGGAGGAGGATTTCTTCTACAAAATTTAAAGGCTTTTATTTGTTTTCTGCCAATCAAGTACGCTTAAAATAAAGTAAGATATTTGAAACGTCTATGAAGCATGAAAACATTCATGCATGAACCCCCTTATTTTCCTTTCGATATATATATTGTATATGATTCATATATTTGTCAATATATATATACACACACACACGTTTCATGCATTAAGCAATTATTATTTTGCTATGTGGAATTTGTGAGTCAAAGCATATAAATAAATTATAATCAATTTGGGTTTTTTCACAAACCCTAGAAAGTCGAAAAAAAATTATGGGAGGCATAGATGTGGCTCGCCACCGTGCCACCACTGGCACCATCGCCGACCACCACAGCTGGCCTACAGCCCAACCACTTGGAGCACACCACCAAGATGATGTCGTCTTGACATCTGGCCCATGGCAGCAGCCATTTGGGCTTTGCTGCACCTACACGGACACACCAGGCCTTCATCCTGGTAGGGTTACAAGGGCCCACAACCTAGCCCAACTCCTAAGAAGGCCTGCAGCTCTTCTTGGACCCGTCTACTTGTCCCCGGCCCAACCTACCAGTAGCCTTATGCTGCTGAGCTTTGTCCCGTGCCACATGCTTGCCTACAACAAGCTCATGTCGCTTGCTAGGCTTCGCCACCCCTCGGCCCAACTCGCCAGCAACCTTTGCGCTGCTGGGCTTGACCTGCCCCGATCCAAAAACCTAGAAGCCAGCCTTGGTTGGGCCTCCCCACACCAACCTACAAGCCAACCTTGGGCTGGGCTTACCCCGTGCCTTGTTTTTTTGTCCAAACCAGCAGCTTTTACTGCTACGCTCACCCCGACCACACAGCCTAGAGGCCTGCAGCCTTCCCACCGCCTAATGACCTGCAATAATGCTGCAGGGCCCGTCTCCACATCGCAACCAGCCCACTTTTGGTTGGGCTGCGTTATTTTTTTTTTTTTGACCCAATGCTAATTTTTGGCACCCTCGTGTTCTAAATCATGCCCAATTTTTTTTTGGGTACTTTGATTTACGCTAATTCTCACATGGTTTATCGCCAACCGAAGCTAATATGATTCGTCTCTGATTTTTTTGCTTCCACGATTAACCTCGTTTGGTCCCGATCTATTGAATTAATTAAAAGTGATTAGCAGTCCATTGATCTGATAATTAATCCAAAATTATTGACATGAATATCACTTTTGGACATTAACAATTCAATAATTTATTTTTATACTTTGAACCGTTGACATCCTTTCATTGTCCTGAAGCTCTCACACTTAAGTTTCTGAAGCAACTCAAATCCATTACACTTCAATCAGTATATTGCATTCTGTGTTCTTACAGGAACCTCTTCTTTATGAACTAATCGTTCATAAAACTACATTGAACCTGTAGTTTCATATTTAGTGTCTTTGAAACCCGAAGTTTTCATTCAAAACTTACCACATGAAACCTATAGCTTTCATGCTTCAATTAAACTTATACATGTATATATAGAGGTGGAAAAAAATACCGAAAATCTCAAACCATACCGAAACCAAACCAGAAAAAAACCAAACCGAAAATCCGGAAAATTTTGATACCAAAACCAAACCGATCCCGAATTGTTCGGTATGGGATTTGGTCTCACACTTTAAAATTGTTTGGTATCCCTATCCCGAACTGAACTTTAAACCCTATTGTTATATACATGTTGGAAAATATGTATGGCCTATTATTATATTATTAGAATAACTTAAGTGTGGGGATAAGAATATGATCGTGTGTAGTGTGGCGTTTAAAGTTTTATCAAAGCACATGGGTGCTGTCTGTTGCTCTCTCTCTCTCGAATTATCTACATCTGCAATGCAACCCAGAAAAGCGAAGCCACCAAAACATTCATTCAACTCAATCCAAACCCAAGCCAACATATCCCTACTCACTCTTTCTCATTTCTCATCTTTGACCCTTCACTGAGTCTCAGATTCTCTCTCTCTATCTCTCCTTCTCGATTTCGAAGCTCAGCAGCCACCACCCTCTCACAATCTCACTCCAACGAACTCTCTCGGCTTCGGCCACCACCACACCTCACAGCTTCATCCTCACCTCCGATTCTCCCCATTAATTCTCTATGTAGGGTTTCAAATTAGGGTTTCGAATTGGGGCTTAAGGTTTCAAATTAGGGGCTTGGGTCAGGAGGAGGACGAACTATCTCTTCACTCTGTCTCTCTATTTCCCATCAATCTTCACTGTCATTTTTTTGATTTCATTTTGAGTTTTTCATGCAGGTTCGAATGTTTTCGATTTCAATATAGTTGATTTGGATTTCAGTGCAAGTTCAGTTTTGGGAAATACCGAAATTTTCTTGGGAATCCTGAAATTTTGGTTCGGGATTGGTCGTCTTATTTCAGTCTCAAAAATTTTCAGTTCGGGATTTGCTATGTCATTATCGATTCGATATCCCATACCGAACCAGCCCTATGTCTATAGAACTCGAATGTTCTCCGATGTATGTCTATGACTTTCCATATGACTAACCACATTTTTGTACCCTCTGTTTTAGGGACATGTCAAACTTGAACAAGCTTGATTTTAACGCTCTGGAAGTGATAGGAGCATATTTATGCGACTAAGTTAGCTTGTTCTCATGCATTTATGCTGTTATTTCTTAGTTAATTATGTATTTTAAGCTATTTTCATGTGTTTGTAGGTCTATAGGCCTTATAAAGCAATAAGATGCATTTTGGTGCATTTTAGAACAGTTTTGGGCTTGGAATGGATATCACATGCATGGAGCAAGGTGGATGGACGAAATTGAAGACTAAAGAGGCTAGGAATGTGTTAAAGAGAAAGAAGAATTAGTGTAAAAAGGACAAAGAGCTAAGCCGCAAAGGGGTGTCACTCCACCATTCACCTTTCCATTATTGTCGTACACCACCATTGCACTCCCTTTGGATTCCTATGTCGTGCATCATGAGTCTTGCTCCACCTTTGACTCATTTCTGCACCATTCCACCTCCCTTTCCTTTCTCTACCATGTGAACAATCATTCATGTTCCCTAGCTGCAACATCATTCCATTTTACCCCTCATGCTTTACATCATCACTTCACTTTCACCTTTGAATCATTTCAAACACCACTCAAATGCACTCATTGCTGCAACACCACTCCATTTTACCCCCCATGCTTTGCATCATTACTTCATTTTCACCCTTGAATCATTGCACACACCACCAATTTCCCTCCATTGCTGTGCACTTCCTCTATAAAAGGAAGTGTATGTGGCAGCCATATAGTTTAGTTTTTGCTTGATCATTCATCCCCATTTCAATACAACCTTCATCCAAACACATCCATTCATCTTTACATTCATTCCTCCATACAAACAAACCTTCAAACACTCACCAACACCTTGTGCCGTAGCAAAGGAAGGGAAGGAAAATGCTTGTACGTGCTTGCTGTCCAACTTGGATCGTTTGAGCGTTTAGGTGTTTTCTTTCTTTTGTTTCCAATGTTTAAATACATTTTCTTTCGTTTTGTTGTGAATATGAGTGGCTAAACCCTTCTTAGCTATGGGTGATTTCAAAGCCATGATTATGTGTGTAATATGACTTGATAAATTCCAGTTATGAACTCTTGAATCGTGAATGCAATTGGCTTAACTATTTGATTGATAACTTATTTGTATTTGTTAATTAAGGGTCGACACTTAATTGGCATGCATAAATCCGTTGCTAAAATATAAGGAAGTTTCACATAATCGTTACAAACTTATATTCACATGTAGTGAAGGTCGCTTATAAACGATCGCGTTAAGTTCAATTCCTAGCATGAGCGACATGATGTCATAGTTGCAAGTGCTTTGTCAATGCTTATGATTTTCATTAAACGTAATGATCTTTGATTGTATCTCTATTATGATGTCATGTAGGGAACTTTTGAAGAATGTTTTTGGTTGTCGAATGATGTCATCCAATCCAATAAAACAAGGAAAATCTAAGAGTTAACTAGTGATGACACGGTTAATTTGGAGCATTGTCGTTCATAATTCAATGAACTAGTAACTAGAAATCGAATTATTTGCATACATGTCATGTGTGGAGAAAATGCCTCTAGCTATCCCATCCATCATCTTATTTCTCAAATTTGTTTTACAATCTGTCTAGTTTTTCATACTTGTTTGTTTGTTTCAACTTCATCCAAATCAAAACCCCCCTTTTAGTTTCTTGTTTCAAAGTGTTTCAAATCTGTTTTAGTTTGTGTTTTTAAGTGTTTTGATTAAAGTAAAAGTCAATTTTCGTCCAAAGTCATTCCTAGTGTCTAGTTTAAGTTTATTTGGTTGTTTTAAGCTGTTTTGAGTATTTTAAGTTTGCTTTGAGTCTTGTTAAGTGTTTTTAAGTTTAGTTTATGTTTTTTAGTCAGTTTAGAGGTTATTAGCAAGCCCTCCTAATCCCCGGTCCAGAACGATCCCTACGTATACTTGTACTAGAATTGTCAAAATAGGGTTAACTTTTTTGTGTTAAGATAATTTTCGCATCAAGTTTTTGGCGCCGTTGCCGGGGATTAGCAACTTTGCTAATCCCTTGTTATTTCTTTTGTTTATTTTCATGTGTTTTTGTTCCTAGTTTCTAATTTTACTTGTTTTCTTGTTTTAGGTGGTTTATGACTCGAAGTTCTCAACCTGTTCATAAACACATCTTTGACTTTGATGACGATTTTGAACGAACTTTGAGACGAGCAAGGAATCAATAAGATCCCCAACCATCTCAACCTGCACCAGATCTTGAAGAAGACAAAGTAGAAGAGCAAGAGGAGGCCACGGCAAAGACTTTTGAAGAAGTCCAAGATATAGCAGTAGACAATCGAACAATTAATGAGCTTTCCGCTTCGGGATTGGACAATGCTCTGTCGTTATGCATTCAATATCCAAGGGCGGCCCAAAAAAAGACCGACGAGTTCAAATTAAAGTCTAGTTTATTGCATCATATTCCTAAGTTCCATGGGTTGCCCATGGAAGATCCTAATAAACATTTAAAGGAGTTCAAGGTTGTTTGTTTGAGCATGACCCTTGTGAATGTTGATGGGAGCATTCTGAAAATGAAGGCCTTTCCCTTTTCTCTCTTGGAAAAGGCTAAAGATTGGTTATATGAGCTAGCCCCCGGAACTATCACGTCATGGGATAGTATGAAACGGGCATTTTTGGAGAAGTTTTTCCCAACTTCTCGAGTCATTCTACTACGCAAAAGGATTAGTGGCATTCAACAAAACCAAGGTGAATCCTTTCCCACTTACTATGAGCGTTTTAAAACCCTTGTTGCTTCATGTCCACAGCACCTAATGAATGATGAGCTTCTTCTTCAATATTTCTACGAAGGGCTTCTACCAATTGAACGCCAAATGTTAGACGCCTCAGCGGGATGAGCTTTGGTGGACAAAACACCCATGGCTGCTAAGACCTTAATTGCTAACCAAGCATTGAATGCCCAACAATATGAAGGCGTTGGTCAAAGAGACAACCCACGGCAGCAACAAGTTAATGAGGTAAGTGCTATTTCCGAACTTCAAAATCAAATGGCTAATCTTACTACTCTTCTTTCACAGGTGGTTGAAAAACCAAAAGAACAAAATGTAGCTGCTTGTGGCGTGTGCTCAATGAATGGACATCTCACGGATAAGTGCCCTCAATTGATCAAGAACGGAGGGTGGGAATCTACCAACGTCGTGGGTTTTGGGAGTCAAAACCAACCAAGGAATGATTCGTTCTCGAATACATACAATCTAGGTTAGAGAGATCATCCAAATTTCAAATAGAGGGAGCCTCAATAAACCCAACAACAAAGTGCATTCAGACAGTAACCTCCAGGATTCTATCAAAGGCCGTGTGCACCCGCACAACCCCAAACACAACCTGCCCAAAGTAACTCAGGTTCGTCTTTTGATAATGCTCAAGTTATTCAGTTACTAACTACGTTGGCGAAGGGTCAGGAAAATCAAGCCAAAGATATGCACAATTACGCCAAGGAAGTGCAAAATCAAGCTCGAGAGGTGACTTAATTGAAAATACAAATGGGACAAATGGTTGAGTTCATGGGGCAATTTAGTAGAGAACCAGGTAAGTTACCTAGTTCGACGAATGTGAATCCAAATGGAGGCTTCGAATCTGCCAAAGCCATCACCTTGTGAAGTGGAAAAGAAGTTAGATCTGATCCTAGCCCATCCAAATCCAATCAAAATGAGGACGAAAAGATGCAATCTGAGGAGAATGAACAAGGCCTGCCCTCGGCAAGGATTGAACAATGCACCATTCCAACCAATGCACCATTTCCTCGCGGGTTTATGCAATCAAAGAAGGATGAGAGTGACAAAAACATCCTCGACACATTCAGAAATGTGCAAGTCAACATTCCACTTCTAGATGCAATTAAACAAGTCCCCAAGTATGCTAAGTTCCTGAATGAGCTGTGCACTACAAGGAAGAGGGCTTCGAACAAATAGGTGGTAAGGGTAAGTGAGAATGTCTCAGCTGTGTTGCAACGAAAATTACCTCCTAAGTGCAAAGATCCAGGCAGTTTTACAATTCCTTGTGTTATAGGAAATACTCGCTTTGAATCTGCCATGTTAGATCTAGGTGCATCAATAAATGTCATGCCTTATTCAATATATGCATCTATAAACTTGGGAGAATTAAAAAAATGATGGAGTGATCATTCAATTGGCTGATAGATCTAATGCGTATCCAAAAGGTGTTTTGGAGAATGTTTTAGTGCAGGTGAATCACCTAGTTTTTCCGGCGGACTTCTACGTGCTTGAAATGGAAGACTCTAACCATTCCCCTCAATTACCAATATTACTTGGCCGACCATTCATGAAGACTGCCCGTACAAAGATAGATGTATTCAAGGGAACATTGACCATGGAATTTGATGGGGAAGTTATTGATTTCAATATTTCTGATGCTATGAGATATCTTTATGATGGTCACTCATGTTTCTCTATTGATGTGATTGACTCTTGGGCACAGGAATTCCTTGATGATTTGAGTGAGGATGCACTTGAAAAGACTATCACGCAAAGCATTGGACTCAAAAACGAAAGGTTAGTACTTAGGCATGCACACGGCAACAACAAGGAACATCTTGCCGTGCCTATTCAAGAAGAATTGGTGGAGATGGTTGCTGCCCTAGAGTCAAATCCAAGGCATATTGGTAAGTCTCCTAACCTAATTTCAATTCCCAATTCGACTAACAAGTTGCTTCCTTCTGTAATCCAGCCTCCTTCCCTAGAGCTTAAACCATTGCCGAGCCATTTGAAATATGTGTTTTTGGGAGAACAAGAGACGTTGCCCGTCATCATTTCTTCTTCACTCACTGTACAAGAGGAAGACAAGTTGGTGAGGGTGCTTCGGGAATACAGAACTGCCATTGGGTGGACATTGGCCAATATCAAGGGAATTAGCCCTACCACTTGCATGCATCGAATACTCTTGGAAGAATGAGCCAAACCATCTAGAGAAGCACAACGCCGGCTCAATCCACCCATGATGGACGTTGTGAAGAAGGAAATCATCAAGCTACTAGATTGTGGAGTGATTTACCCAATTTTTTATAGCCATTGGGTCTCGCCGGTCCAAGTTGTTCCTAAGAAGTTCGGAGTCACTATGGTAAAAAATGAAGATAATGAGCTTGTGCCCACCCGAATCCAAACCGGATTGAGAGTTTGTATTAATTATCGGAAGCTCAACGCTACGACAAGAAAAGATCACTTCCCGCTGCCCTTTATTGATCAAATGCTGGAAAGGTTAGCCGGTCATTCATTTTATTGTTTTCTTGATGGCTATTCGGGTTATAATCAGATTGTGATAGCTCCCGATGACCAAGAAAAGACTACCTTCATATGTCCATTTGGTACCTTTGCTTATCGACACATGCCATTTGGGCTATGCAACACACCAGCCACATTCCAAAGGTGTATGGTAAGTATTTTCTCAGAATTTGTGGAAAAGATCATTGAAGTGTTTATGGATGATTTTAGTGTTTTTGGTGACTCATTTGATGCATGCTTGAATAATCTTACTTTGATCTTACAACGATGCAACGAAACTAATCTTATCTTGAATTGGGAAAAATGCCATTTTATGGTAAAACAAGGTATAGTTTTGGGGCATATCATATCAGAAAAAGGGATTGAGGTTGATAAATCTAAAATAGATCTTGTACGTCACTTACCCACTCCCACTTCGGTGAGGGAGGTTCGTTCTTTTCAGGGCCATGCAGGATTTTATAGGAGATTCATCAAGGATTTCTCAAAAATCGCCTAACCCCTTTGCCGTTTACTCCAAAAGGAAGTAGCCTTCGAGTTCAACAAGGAGTGTGAGACCGCTTTCAAAACCCTCAAGGACATGTTGACTTTGGCCCCCATCATCATGCCACCAGATTGGAGCCTTCCATCTAAGCTAATGTGTGATGCATCTGATTATGCCATTGGTGTTGTTTTAGGTCAAAGGAGGAACAAACAGCCCCACGTCATCCACTACGCTTCCCGGACACCCTAAACGATGCTCAATTGAATTATTCTACCACTGAGAAAAAACTTCTTGTAGTTGTACTTGCTTTAGATAAATTTCGTTCATACTTACTTGGCACTAAAGTGATTGTATATTCTGACCAGTGAAGAAAATATCGATAATATCGGCGAAATATCGCCGATATTATCGTTTTTTTGGGACCCCGATATTTTATTAACTATCCAACTTGTTTTCGGCCAAATATCGCGATAATATCGATAATATCGCGATATTTTCGAAACTATCACGATATTTTGTATCTGCTAAATCGGAGAACAAAGCCGGAGCAAATAATCCGAATCCCTAAATCCCCAAATTCTAATTCAAAGCAAATGAACTGAATCCCTAATTCCTAAATCCCTAAAATCGATTTCAGTACAAAAATCAACATGCACAAAAATCGCAATCTGTACAAAAATTGTAATTTACAAGCCGAGAAGAACGCCGGAGCAAATTAACCGAATCCCTAAATCCCCAAATTCAAATTCAAAGCAAATGAACTGAATCCCTAATTCCTAAATCCCTAAAATCGATTTCAGTACAAAAATGGTGCAACATGCAGAAAAATCGCAATCTGTACAAAAATAGAATCCCTAATTCCTAAATCCCTAAAATCGATTTCAATACAAAAATGGTGCAACATGCAGAAAAATTGAAATCTGTACAAAAATTAAAATTAAAAGCTGAGAAGAAGAGAAGTAGGAGCCTGGGAACGTCGTCTTCCTCACGAATCCAAGACGGCTGGTACAACGTCGTGCTCCTCAGTGGTGTCGACGGCTGGGACTACGATGATTTCCGGTCGATCTCCATGGAACAAGGTGGTTTAGAAGGCGGTTATCGAGTGGTGTCGACGGCTGGGTTTAGGGCGGGTGAGATGGGAGGAGCAGAGGGAGACACCGACGAGGAGGATCGAGAGATGGATCGAGATTTGAGAGATGATGTCTGTGTGTGTGTGTGGAAGAACTGGAGAAGGGGGAAGGGAGGGAGAAGACTGAGAACGAAGGCTCAGAGAGAGAAGAGAGAGATTGAGACGATTCGAGAAAGGAATGAAAGGAATGATCGAGAGAGAGACTGAGCTCCGTGTGTGGTGTGCGTGTGTGGTGTGGTGTGGGGGGTCTCGAAGTGTGTGTGTGGTGGAGTGTGAGTTCTTCACTGTTTTTGACTGTCTGTGTGGTGGCGTGTAAGAAAAAAAAAGCATCCAATGATCTAAATAATTCAAAACCTATCTCTAGCTCTCTGATCCAATGATCCAAATAACTTTTTGCAATTTCAGAGCATGGACAACAAATAATACTGCTTTCATAATGATATCGTGTGACAGTCAGTAAGATTCTTTCGCATGCAAAACAGTGTGTCAATGTCTGTTATATACTTACATTCTTTCACCTTATCAGAGGTGGAGTATCAGAGGCATTCACAGAATTTTCGTTTCTTCTTCTTCCCATACCATTTTCAAAACCATTCCAGATCCATTCCAAAGCTTGAACACAAAGGGTTCCATATTTAAGGTAAGTTTACAAACTTAAATTTATATTATTGTAATTTATACAACAACAAATAAATTTGTGTGGACTCGTATGTTAATTTTTTTAAGTAATTAATACTTGCATGTTAATTTTTGTAAGTAATTAAGTAATGTTAACAATTACATGTTAATTTTTTTAAGTAATTAAGTAATGTTGTATAATTATTCCCTAGGATAATTTTAATATGTTTAATGTTATTTATTATTTTATTTCCCTTACCATTTTCAAAGTCATTCCAGATCCATTCCAAAGCTTGAACACAAAGGTTCCATATTTAAGGTAAGTTTACAAACTTAAATTTATATTATTGTAATTTATACAACAACAAATAAATTTGTGTGGACTCGTATGTTAATCTTTTTAAGTAATTAATACTTGCATGTTAATTTTTGTAAGTAATTAAGTAATGTTAACCATTACATGTTAATTTTTTTAAGTAATTAAGTAATGTTGTATAATTATTCCCTAGGATAATTTTAATATGTTTAATATTATTTATTATTTTATTTCCCTTACCATTTTCATTATCAAATTGGATTATTATTCATTAATATTAGGTTTTTTTATTATCAAATTGGATTATTATTCATTAATATTAGGTTTTTTTTATTATCAAATTGGATTATTATTCTTTTATATTAGGATTATTTTTTTATCAAATTGGTGGATTATTCATTAAATTGGATTATTATCAAATTGGATTATTATTCATTAAATTGGATTATTATCAAATTGGATTATTATTCATCACTATGTTTTATATTAGGATTATTTTTTTATCAAATTGGATTATTATTCATTAAATTGGATTATTATCAAATTGGTGGATTATTCATTAAATTGGATTATTATCAAATTGGATTATTATTCATCACCATGTTTTAGAATAGGATTATTTTTTTATCAAATTGGTGGATTATTCATTAAATTGGATTATTATCAAATTGGATTATTATTCATTAAATTGGATTATTATCAAATTGGATTATTATTCATCACCATGTTTTATATTAGGATTATTTTTTTATCAAATTGGTGGATTATTCATTAAATTGGATTATTATCAAATTGGATTATTATTCATTAAATTGGATTATTATCAAATTGGATTATTATTCATCACCATGTTTTATATTAGGATTATTTTTTTATCAAATTGGTGGATTATTCATTAAATTGGATTATTATCAAATTGGATTATTATTCATTAAATTGGATTATTATTCATCACCATGTTTTATATTAGGATTATTTTTTTATCAAATTGGTGGATTATTCATTAAATTGGATTATTATCAAATTGGATTATTATTCATTAAATTGGATTATTATCAAATTGGATTATTATTCATCACCATGTTTTATATTAGGATTATTTTTTTATCAAATTGGTGGATTATTCATTAAATTGGATTATTATCAAATTGGATTATTATTCATTAAATTGGATTATTATCAAATTGGATTATTATTCATCACCATGTTTTATATTAGGATTTTTTTTTTATCAAATTGGTGGATTATTCATTAAATTGGATTATTATCAAATTGGATTATTATTCATTAAATTGGATTATTATTCATCACCATGTTTTATATTAGGATTATTTTTTTTATCAAATTGGTGGATTATTCATTAAATTGGATTATTATCAAATTGGATTATTATTCATTAAATTGGATTATTATCAAATTGGATTATTATTCATCACCATGTTTTATATTAGGATTTTTTTTTTTATCAAATTGGTGGATTATTCATTAAATTGGATTATTATCAAATTGGATTATTATTCATTAAATTGGATTAAATTGGATTATTATTCATCACCATGTTTTATATTAGGATTTTTTTTTATCAAATTGGTGGATTGTTCATTAAATTGGATTATTATCAAATTGGATTATGATTCATTAAATTGGATTATTATTCATCACCATGTTTTATATTAGGATTATTTTTTTTATCAAATTGGATTATTATTCATTAAATTGAATTATTATCAAATTGGATTATTATTCATTAATATTAGGTTTTATTATTCCATATTATTTGTATAATTACTTAAATTTTTACAATCATTTTCTTTACTTTGTATTTAATTCTTCTGTAGAATAACTTTATTATTTAGGTTCTCTTATTTTATCAAAAAATAATTGTCTAATTTTCATGAAAAATAAATATAGGTACGTTTAAGATGTCCAGTAAACGTGATCCAGCTTGGGAACATGGAGACCCAATAGACGGAAACAAACATGGCACAATTTGCAAATATTGTGGTCGGGTAATGAAGAGTGGCAGAGTGACACGACTGAAGTATCATCTTAGTGGATTAGATCCATCAAAAAATGTCCAACGATGCGATAATGTCCCCCCAGAAGTGAAGGCATTCATCAGCACATTATTAAAAAATAAAAAACAGCAGAAGGAAAAGATAACACAGGGAATGGAAAATATTCGAGCTGGGCTACGGGGAGAAGTCTATGGCCAAGCGGTTGACAGTGATGATGATGACGATGAGGACGAATGTGATGATGACATGGGACCTGAAGAACGACGCAGTTTGAAACAAGCATTACGTGCCTCCAAACAGTCAGCATGGGAAAGAGAACACCTTCATAAAATTCCTAATAGGGGACAAGGTTCCGGGACAAGTGGTGGTGCACAAATGAGACGGGGAGGCAGTCTTAGAGAATCACAACCAACACCACCAATAGCCCCAAGTTTATATAAGTCATCCAACGCACGTCAAAAGAGTGTTTGGAGTTATTTCAAGGGAGGTAATGTGAAGGAGGGAATGGGGCGTCTAATTAGCAAGTTCTTTATCTATGAAAATGTCCCTGCTGCGAAGGCATCATCACATCATTTCAAAAATATGGTAGTGGGATGTCAACAGGCCGGTGTTGGAGTACAACCTCCCACTCCCTATGAGATAAGAAACAAATATTTGGATATGGAGTATAAAGACATTGGCGAGTATGTTAACAAGTTGAGGTCAAAGTGGGAAACTAATGGTTGCACAATCATGTGTGACGGATGGACCGGCCCGACCAGATTATCTATCATCAACTTCATGGTATACTCCAAGGGAAAGACAATTTTTTTGAAGTCTGTTGATGCTTCAGACCATATAAAGAATTACAAGTATATTTACAAATTATTGAGGGATGTAATCATGGAGGTGGGAGAGCATAATGTTGTCCAAGTCGTGACCGACAACGGTTCTGCATTTGTCAAAGCTGGAAAAAAGTTAATGAAGCATCATAATGTGTTTTGGACATCATGTGCAGCACATTGTATTGATCTCATGTTTGAGGCAATGGGGAAGAGAGAGAATGTTGCTACTGTGGTCAAAAGAGCTAGAACGATCACAAATTATATTTACAATCACGGTTGGTTGTTGGCAAAGATGCGTGAATTTTGCAAAGGAGAAATTATTCGTCCAGCTACCACTCGATTCGCCACCAACTATATTGCATTAAACAGCCTACTCAAGAAGAAAGTAGGGTTGAAGTAACTATTCACTAGTGACGATTGGGCCAACCACAATTTCAGCCGCTCAAATACAGGTCGTATGGTGGAAAGTATAGTGCTTGATCATGCTTTTTGGACTCAAACAGAACATGTGTGTCAAGTGTTTGAACCTCTTTACAAAGTTTTACGGATCGTTGACACAGAAGTGTATCCTACTATGGGGGCAGTATATGAGTTGATGCGTGTAGTGAAGGATGAATTGGAAAGAAAACATGGTGCAAGGTGGGTCATAAAAATAATTGAAGACCGATGGTATAAAACATTGTACCACGATTTGCATGCAGCAGGTATAAATTATGTCATAATTTGCAATTAATTTCTTTAGTTGCATAAGTATTATTTCTCTTATTAGAGTATGTGTTTCTTTGAACAGCATATTATTTGAATCCCCGATACCAATACAGACCCGGTGTTGGAGATGATGGTAACCTTATACGTTCTGTACATAATGTAGACTCTAAATTAGACCCTGCATCACCATCAGTTGGCCAATTTGGAAATGAGGTACACAATTACTTAAATTATAATAATTACTTTGTTGGATTAAACTAACACAATTTATTGTATTCAGCTAACATGGTTTAAAGATGCAAGAAGAACATTTGGAGAACCAACATCAGTTGCTGCTCGAACAAATATGTCTCCTAGTGAGTATAAACATATTTCACTATAAGTTTATAATAGAATTTGTTGGAGTTATTAGGCTTATCAACATTATTTTTCATTGTAGCTGAATGGTGGATCATGTATGGGACCGATGCACCAACTGTGAGAAAGTTAGCAATAAAAGTATTATCACAAACAGCTTCCTCATCTGCTTGTGAAAGAAATTGGAGCACATTTGCACTCATACACACAAAGCAAAGAAATAAGTTGGCTCATAGTAGCTTGGAAAAATTAGTTTATTGCTACTACAACATGAAGCTTCAAATTCGAGATAAGGAAGCAGAAATCGATCATGTCGACCGTGGTGACCCACTAGATGTGTTTGATATTGTTGGTGAAGATGATGATACGGAGGGTAACCAACTTTTTCAATGGATTAGACCTCTTCATTTAGATGATGATGAAGGCAACCCAGCTCCCAGAGTTGCTGAAGAAGCACGTAATGAAGGGATAAATGTAGAAAGAGTATTAGAGGAGGAGGTGGGATCTAGCAGCTCTGACTCTTTCGAAGAACTTTTGCACCCAAGACCAAGAAACACTGGAATTCCACCTTCTTCCAATCCTACACAACCACAACATCGTGCTGATACTAATGATAGCTCTAGTACAAGATCAGGAGACTCACCTACCACCGGAGGTGGGAATGATGAAGGACATAGTGGAGCTGGAGGTAGTGGAGCTGGAGGTAGTGGTGGTGGATATGGAAACTATTATGGACCACCACCTCCCGGATATATGAGCCCCTTCACTGGTGAGGCAAACTTCACGCATGCAACACAGGATGATGACCATGGCAGTAGGCGGGCAGGACCAGGAATTGGTGCTATAGGGAAGGACTATACTCGCAGAGAAAAAGGCAAGGGGATTTTGTCAAGTCAAGAAGATGACTCGTTATCTAGAACTTCAGACTCTGTTGGATTGGGAAGTAGTAACTATGGTTATACTCATAACCAACCATTTCCCTACCCTTCATATCCCATTCATGTTGCGATGGAATCGAGCGACTCATGGAAACAATCCCAGACTCAATCTTCAAATGATTTTTCTTATGGACAACCTCAACCAATCTCGGATCCATATGGGTGGCATATTAACAATTACATGCAAAACTATTTTGGGGATTTATCATTTGATAACTACTCTTCACAATACACTCATTCTACACATAGAG
This sequence comes from Malus orientalis, assembly GCA_033883245.1. NCBI lineage: Eukaryota > Viridiplantae > Streptophyta > Magnoliopsida > Rosales > Rosaceae > Malus > Malus orientalis. Next base: position 305,968 of record CM066509.1, read on the forward strand.
ATGATGAAGATAGTGAAAAATTTGAACCTCATAGGAACTCTATGTGGTACTAAAGTGTAAAATATTGTACTAATTCATTATATATAAATGATTATGGTGTGTTTAGACTTCTTTCATTAATTACTACATATTTTCTACGCTCACAATATTTGTCAGATCGCTATATAATCAACTTGATAATGTTAAATCCATCATGCAATGCATTTCCTTCCAATTTTTTGTGATAAACTAATAGATAATTGACTTAATAAACATCCTACAAAGTTTCAATAAAAATTTCCAAGTTTTTCTTACAATTTCCGTGGTTTCCATGTAATTTTTATCGATATCGATATTTTACCGATATTTCCATCGATATTTCCGTGTTTTCGGACTACCGATATTTCCGATATTACCGATATTTTCTTCCTTGATTCTGACCATGCAGCATTGAAGTATCTTCTCACCAAGAAGGAGGCCAAACCAAGGCTGATTCGTTGGATCCCCTACTTCAAGAGTTCAAAATTGAAATAAGAGACAAAAAGGGGAGTGAAAACATGGTGGCTGACCACCTCAGCCGTTTGGTGCACGAGAAGGACTCCTTACCCATTCTAGAGACCTTCCCTGACGAGCAATTGATGTCCCTAGAGGTAAGTGAGCCCTGGTATGCTGATTTGGTCAATTATTTGGTCACAAAACAAGTTCCTAGCACTCTAGATAAATACAAGCGTGATAAACTCAGAAATGATGCACGATTTTATGTGTGGGATGATCCATATTTGTGGAAGTATTGTCCTGACCAGATTATTCATAAATGTGTGCACAATTCCGAGTTTAATTCAATTCTTGCATTCTGACATAGTTATGCATGTGGGGGTCATTTTGGCACCCAAAGGACAACCCTTAAGGTTTTAGAGAGTGGTTTCTATTGGCCTACATTGTTTAAGGATGCTAGAACATTTTGTATAACTTTGATAGATGCCAAAGAACAGGTACAATAGGTGCCAAGGACCAAATGCCGCAAACCCCCATCTTTAATATGGAGATCTTTGATGTATGGGATATGGATTTCATGGGACCCTTTCCACCCTCATATGGTTTTACTTATATTTTGCTAGCCGTTGATTATGTGTCAAAATGGGTGGAAGCCAAAGCCACCCGTACTAACGATTCTAGAGTGGTGGCAGATTTTATCAAAGCTAACATTTTTTCCAGATTTGGCATGCCGAGGGTGTTCATAAGCGATGGAGGCTTCCACTTTTGCAATCACACCATTGAGACGCTGTTTAAAAAGTACAATGTTAAGCATCAAGTTTCCATGCCATTCCACCCTCAAACAAGTGGCCAAGCCGAAGTCTCAAATAGAGAAATCAAGCAAATCTTGGAGAAGACTGTTGGGCCAAACCGGAAGGATTGGAGCTTACATTTAGAAGATGCACTGTGGGCATATCGCATTGCCTACAAAACACCTCTAATGATGTCTCCATTTCAACTAATCTACGGCAAGCCGTGTCACCTACCTGTGGAACTGGAGCACAAAGCGCACTGGGCTGTGAAAACATTCAATTTGGACTTAAATGTTGCTGGAATGAATAGGAAGCTCCAACTGAATAAACTTGAGGAGATACGGAACAAAGCCTATGAGAATGCGCGAATTTACAAGGAGAAAACAAAGGCGTTTCATGAAAAAATGATTCGGGGAAAAACATTTTCAATTGGACAGAAAGTGCTACTATTCAATTCCCGTCTACGATTGTTCCCTGGTAAGTTACAGTCTAAGTGGATCGGGCCATTTGTTGTCACTAATGTTTTTCCCTATGGTGCAGTCCAAGTTAAAAGCTTAAGGAATGGTGACGAATTCAAAGTGAACGGGCATCGCCTGAAGCTATACTATGAGAGTGATGTGGGGCAAATTGTGGAAGAAATCTCACTCAATGTCGTGGGCTCTATCTAAGCTTAGAAGGAATTTCGTCCGGCTGCAAGACGTTAAAGCAAGCGCTTCTTGGGAGGCAACCCATGTTTTGCGTTCCTAAAAAACCTTCCATTTTCTGCAATTTTATTTTGCCATGATTGTCATTTTTATTTATTGCTTGTTTAATTGTTTTTTGTGTGGGTTTATTTTTGAAACATTAACAGATATGCAAGGTATTTTACATTAAAATTTGTTGAAAATGAACAGGAGGTAGAAAAATACAAGAGGGAGCCTTCACAAAGGCTGCTTAGGAGAAGTCTCAGTAGTCGGCAGAGCATCAGCAGTCGGCGGAGCCACATAAGGAGGAGGTATCAGAGGTTGATCATTTGGAGCTTCACTACGCGGTACAGCCCCAGAAGACGAAGGCAAATGTTGTTGGAACAAACCCACAAACCTCTGATGATCAAGTAAAATCTGACCATCAGATTCCTGCATCTGGTCAATCTTCCTCTTCATGTTTGTAGCATAGTTATGTGCAAGCTTGTGCAACTATTTATTCTCATGCTTGAGCCCTCTAATCTCCTGTTTGAGACTCATCACTTCAGCCGCCAATGATTCAACTTGACGAGTTCGAGCAAATAGACGTTGGGCCATATTAGACACAGAACCCGCACACTACACACTAAGAGCCAGAGAATCCTTAACAGCCAACTCATCAGACCGTTTGGAAAGTAGTTTGTTATCTTTGGGAGTGACAAGGTTCCGGGCCACCACCGCAGTGGTCATATCATTCTTCGTCACCGAATCCCTAACGGTAAGAGGACCAGTAGGGGATATGAAGGATGAGCGCCATATGTTGTCTGGAGAAGGCATGGATGCCTCTTCACCAAGGTTCAAGTCAAAATGACAGTTAGAGGGGCCAGACATTTTCAAAGGTGTTGAAGAAAGAAGAGGTCGGACAAATCGAGATCTTAGAAGTGCAATGAAGGGAGTTTCTACGGGCAGAAATTCAAGTGTGCTTAGAAACGAACTGCTTATCCTCTATAAAAATCAGCACTCGACGGGATTTCAGAGATCGAAGAGGCGAGCTTAGAAATTGAAGAGGCCAATTCAAAAATCGAAGAGGCCCTAACTTTCTCAAAAGCTGGGCTTACTCAGAAACCACGGGCCATCCTCTATTCCAGATTTGTTTGCACTTGTCACATGCAACCTCTACACTCGACGGAGCTCAGAAATCGAAGAGGCAAGCTCAGAAATCGGAAAGGCATTTGCTTTTCCAGACGTGTCAGCATCTGTCACATGCACACTCAGCTTGCGAAAATCACGAACAATTTGTCGAAGCGCCGATTTCAGATATCGAAGAGGCATTTGCTTTTCCAGACGTGTCAGCATCTGTCACATGCACACTCAGCCTTGCGGAAATTACGAGCAATCTGTCGAAGATTTCTGGTGACGTAGAAAGCATGTGAAGATTACTATTCAATCATCCAACAATTGCCGACAAGAGTGAAAGAATAGTACCGGTTATTAATTCATATAAATGTCGACCTTCACCCTCAATTGCAAGGCAGACATACATAACCCTTCTTCATCTCCGAGAACGTCTTCCCAACAAAGCCTCTCGAGTCACTCAATGTTCCTTATTCCCTAGGATACCTCTGCAAACAACCCATCAAAAGTAAAAGTATTTCATATCATAAAGGTTGAAAACAAGAGTATCTCATATCATGCTTTCTCCCTGTCCTTTTCCTTGTCGTTATTTTTCACCTGTGGGACAAGGAGAAAGAGAGCAATCAGCCAGCACTTGGTATCAATCTTCCGATCTGGAACCGACTGCCTGGAACCCCTTCCTGATTACTTACCTAGCCTTGCTCTCGAGTACTCATTTTCAACATCTTATGCTTCCTCAAGCTACCACATCTGCCTAGGGAACAGATAAGGGAAGTGAAAATGATACCTCGAAGCATGTGGAGACAATGTGCTAATTCATCCTCAGCTAGGGACAAAGAGAAAGAAAGCAAATGGTCGGCACGTGGAAAGACTGAAGAAAGAAACAGACCATCACCTCTACCTCGTGCCTGCCTACCGTGCAGAAGAAACAAGCAGAGAAGAATGCAGACTGCACAGCCAAGGAACTCTAATATTCCTCACTCAGAATTCCAAACCAGTTCGCAATCAAAGCTGTGGAAAGTCAACAAGATCATCTATCTCCAAAATCAGATTTACGTTCTTAAACTCTACTCTGTATGGTTTTTACTTTGCTATACTTGTCATGTTTATTCATTGTTTGTTTGTTTGCTTGTTTTTGTGTGAGTTTATGCTTGAAACATTGAGGACAATGTTTGATTTAAGTGTGGGGGGTAACCATTATTTTGCATGAAATTTGTAGGAGTTTATCACCCATTACTTCTAATGTTGTTCCTTGCTGTTTTTAAGTGTTTTTAAGCTATTTTGGAGTGTTTTAGTGTGTTTTGACATAAAAATCCGAAAATCTCATAAAATTTTGAAAAATTGTTTTGAAAAACCCAAAAATAGTTGTTTTTGTGTGTTTATTTGTGTCTTAGGGTACCTTCCAACACAATGATGAGGATTTGGTTTTTAATTACATGACTGTTAAAGAGAGTTATAAACATGGATTAAAATTTGATTTACTCTTTGGTGTATGCTTGGTTGTGGTTATAATTTATGAATTCACATGCAATCATAAAGGAAAAATCAGTTTTTGTAACATGCTTGAAGGAAGGAACTCAAATAAACGCTACAACCTTGTGAGACTTGAGCCTAAACGTTTATTTGGAGAGTTAATAATCTGTGCATCATTATTTTCTAAAGTCGTTGCATGATCTCATTATTCTTTGCTTGGTTGCTACTTAGAAGGCGTTCCATCATTTAGTTCCAAATGCTAGAACTCATGCCTATTTCATTCAAAGCATGCTATTGATTTACATAACACATATTCAAGATGAAGTTTTGTAGTAACCACCAAAGCCAAATTGCCGTGCCCCTATTTCATTATGTGTTAAGTTTAACCCCGTTGAGCCTTGTTAAGCCTATGTTCTTTGTTAACCCACACTATCCTTACCTAGCCTAGTTTTAGGACCATTCATACCCTTATTCTTGAAGCATAGTAAAGCATGACTTAAAATGAACTTTTTTTTATTTTTATCAATGTATTGCAGAAAGCAAGTGTGGGGGAAGTGATTCTTGTGTGTGTGTGTGCCAAAGTCCTTAATAAGGCACGGGTAGAAAAGAAAAAAAAAGAGTGAAAAAAAAAAGAATTGAAAATAGTATGAAAAAGAGCTCTAAAGTGTTGTTTGTTAAAGAAATGGTCCAAAACATTGAATTCGGCCCTAAGTATTGCATGAATCTTCCCTTTGTATTTAAAAGTTGATTCTGCATTCTAAAGTGATTTCCAAGTGTCTATTTCATTGCTTTGCTTGCTATCGCTTTAAGAACATTTGTTATTCCTATCCTTTCTTTGTTAGCCATTACCCCCAAGCCCTGTTACAACCCTTGACTTCAATCTTGAGTGTTGTGTGTTTCAATTTGTGGAGTTCGAAATTGGTATGAGCATATGGTGTCACTGGTTCTCGCATCTAAGTAGTAGCATTCCATTCATGAGATCATATCTAAAAATGCTTAATAACTCCAGAAAATTGCTTTCTTTGTTATAACCAAGGAAGAAAAAATCAATAATATCGGCAAAATATCGCCGATATTATCGTTTTTTTAGAGTTCCAAAATTTTTTTAACTATCCAACCTATTTTCGTTAAAATATCACGATATTATCGATAATATCGAAAATATCGCGATATTTTCAAAATTATCGATAATATCACAATATTTTATTAAAAAAATACTTAAATATGTTAATTAAACTTAACACATACTTCACTTGATGATGGCCCAAAGACCAAACAAGCTTTGGATATATCAACAGGGGAGTGTGGCTTTTATAGGAAAAATGGCTTGCTCACTTCCTTGCATGGGCGATGTGGGACTCGCCCAATGGGAGAAAAAATCAAAATTTCGGCCGAAATTTTACACCCACTTTAAACGGTCATAACTTTGTCAAAACTCAACGAAATCAAGCAAGACAAAAACGAAAGTTGTAGCCCTCGAAGAGACGAAGAGAATGGTACCTCACAAGACGTCTGAATGGTCGTGGTTTGGCCGTAAAATGCCTCGAAAGTCACTGAGGTCGCCAGAAACTGGGTAAGATTCAAATGAGTATAACGTTTTCAATACTCAACGAAATTGAGTGAAACAAAAAGGAAAGTTGTACTACTCGACGAGACGAAGAGATTAATACCTTGCACACCGGCCAACTCGCAGTGGTTTGGCCGGAAATTGCCTCGAAAGCTACTGAGGTCGCCGGAAACTGGGTAAGATTCAAATGAGTATAACTTTTTCAATACGCAACGAAATTGAGTGAAACAAAAATGAAAGTTGTAGCCCTCGAAGAGACGAAGAGAATGGTACCTCACACGACATCTGACTCATTGTGGTTTGGCCGGAAATTTCCTCGAAAGCTACTGAGGTCGCCGGAAACTGGGTAAGATTCAAATGAGTATAACTTTTTCAATACGCAACGAAATTGAGTGAAACAAAAAGGAAAGTTGTAGCCCTCGAAGAGACGAAGAGATTGATACCTTGCACGCCGCCCAAAATTCAATTGACACACTCCTGGCTTCCAAAATTCAATACTTTTACTTTATATCAACTTGAAAAAACATAATCGGCATCCAAATTAAAGTTTAGTCTTATTCAATGTATTGATTTTCAATTGTTAATTGATATACTATAATTTGGAACTTCAACGCCTAGACGCATGCTTATGTGTAAGAAATTTAAATTGTCAAATTCGGCACATTATTCTTCATCATTTTATTCACTCCCTTTTTTTTTTAATATCCTAAATAAAACCTCCAAATATTGTACTAATTAATTATATATAAATGATTATGGTGTGTTTAAACTTCTTTCATTAATTACTACATATTTTCTACACTCACAATGTTTGCCAGCTCGCTATATAATCAACTTAAATCAGTTAAATCCATCATGCAATGCATTTCCTTCCAATTTTTTGTGATAAACTAATAGATAATTGACTAAATAAACATCCTACAAAGTTTCATTAAAAATTTCCAAGTTTTTCTTACAATTTCCGTGGTTTCCATGTAATTTTTATCGATATCGATATTATCCCGATATTTCCGTGTTTTCGGACTACCGATATTTCCGATATTACCGATATTTTCTTCCTTGGTTATAACATATGTGAGTCCTAGTCTTTCATGTTTACATCAATCTTCTCACATATACTAGTGTAAGGTGTGTAGTCAGAAAATGTGTATGAAAATAGAGAGTATCTTGTAAGGAATTGAGCAAATTCTCTAAGGCATGTTACCACATTCAAAACATTGTTTTGATTGGTTAATTGTGAACCAGTAAGTGGTGACTGTAATTAAGTATGTGCTCAAGTGTAAAGATGACCAAAATCTGTGGGAATGATGATTTTTAACATGTCATGTTTCATTAAAAATCCCTGAGGCAAATGTTGGAAGGTCTAGGTTGTGTTTTGTTTGTTTCATTTGTTTTGTTTTGCTCGAGGACTAGCAAAAGCTAAGTGTGAGGGAATTTGATAGAAGCATATTTATGCGACTAAGTTAGCTTGTTCTCATGCATTTATGTTGTTATTTCTTAGTTAATTATGTATTTTAAGCTATTTTCGTGTGTTTGTAGGTCCATAGGCCTTATAAAGCAGTAAGATGCATTTTGGTGCATTTTGAAGCAGTTTTGGGCTTGGAATGGATAGCACATGCATGGAGCAAGGTGGATGGATGAAATTGAAGACTAAAGAGGCTAGGAATGTGTTAAAGAGAAAGAAGAATTAGTGTAAAAGGACAAAGAGCTCAGCCACAAAGGTGTGTCACTCCACCATTCACCTTTCCATTATTGCCGTGCACTACCATTGCACTTCCTTTGGATTCCTATGCCGTGCATCATGAGTCTTGCTCCACCTTTGACTCATTTCTGAACCATTCCACCTCTATTTCCTTTCTCTATCATGTGCACAATCATTCATGTTCCCTAGCTGCAGCACCACTCCATTTTACCTCCCCATGCTTTGCATCATCACTTCACTTTCACCTTTGAATCATTTCAAACACCACTCAAATGCACTCATTGCTGCAACACCACTCCATTTTACCCCCTATGCTTTGCATCATTACTTCATTTTCACCCTTGAATCATTGCACACACCACCAATTTCCCTCCATTGCCGTGCACTTCCTCTATAAAAGGAAGTGTGTGTGGCAGCCATATAGTTTAGTTTTTGCTTAATCATTCATCCCCATTTCAATACAACCTTCATCCAAACACATTCATTCATCTTTACATCCATTCCTCCATACAAACAAACCTTCAAACACTCACCAACACCTTATGCCGTAGCAAAGGAAGGGAAGGAGAGTGCTTGGACGTGCTTGTTGTCCAACTTGGATCGTTGGAGCGTTTAGGTGTTTTCTTTCTTTTGTTTCCAATGTTTAAATTCATTTTCTTTCGTTTTGTTGTGAATATGAGTGGCTAAACCCCTCTTAGCTGGGGTGATTTCAAAGCCATGATTATGTGTGTAATATGATTTGATAAATTCCAGTTATGAACTCTTGAATCGTGAATGCAATTGGCTTAACTATTTGATTGATAACTTATTTGTATTTGTTAATTAAGGGTCGACACTTAATTGGCATGCATAAATCTGTTGCTAAAATATAAGGAAGTTTCACATAATCGTTACAAACTCATATTCACATGTAGTGAAGGTCGCTTATAAATGATCGCGTTAAGTTCAATTCCTAGCATGAGTGACATGATGTCATAATTGCAAGTGCTTTGTCAATGCTTATGATTTTCATTAAACGTAATGATCTTTGATTGTATCTCTATTATGATGTCATGTAGGGAACTTTTGAAGAATGTTTTGGGTTGTCGAATGATGTCATCCAATCCAATAAAACAAGGAAAATTTGAGAGTTAACTAGTGATGACACGGTTAATTTGGAGCATTGTCGTTCATAATTCAATGAAGTAGTAACTAGAAATCGAATTATTTGCATACATGTCATGTGTGGAGAAAAAGCCTCTAGTTTTCCCATCCATCATCTTATTTCTCAAATTTGTTTTACAATCTGTCTAGTTTTTCATACTTGTTTGTTTGTTTCAACTTCATCCAAATCAAAACCCCCCTTTTAGTTTCATGTTTCAAAGTGTTTCAAATCTATTTTAGTTTGTGTTTTTAAGTGTTTTGATTCAAGTAAAAGTCAATTTTCGTCCAAAGTCATTCCTAGTGTCTAGTTTAAGTTTATTTGTTTGTTTTAAGCTGTTTTGAGTATTTTAAGTTTGCTTTGAGTCTTGTGAGTCTTGTGAGTCTTGTTAAGTGTTTTTAAGTTTAGTTTATGTTTTTGAGTCAGTTTAGAGGTTATTAGCAAACCCTCCTAATCCCCGGTCTAGAAAGATCCCTACTTATACTTGTACTACAATTGTCAAAAGAGGGTTAAATTTGTGTGTTAAGATAATTTTCGCATCAGGAAGTATTTGGAAGAAACTACCTGAAGTTGGTTCAAGACGTAAAGCTTCATCTTACCGCAAAGGGTATTAGAGTCATCATCTAGGAACCTATCAACGATGAACCCGTCGACGAAGTTGAGAAAACTATTGCTATGATCTTCATTCAAAGACGCATCCATGATGCACTGCAAACCGAGTACCTCGACACGTCCCGATCCCGATGTCCGGTGGATGTCCTTGCGCATAACTAGATATCTGGTGTTTTGAGTGGTGATGTCCTTGATTTGAGTATTAGTTCTTCTGGCAGTGGATAGGAACACAACGTTTCAATTTCTGTCTTGTATTGATAATCTGATATACATCCTCACTCCTGAAATGGAGTTGTTCAGTGAGAAGTAACAATTCAGAACATCAAATAGATTCTTTTATTTGCAATTCTCCGTCAATTTCAGAAAACGTCACTCCTCTGTGCTCTCATACAATGCCAAACTTGGGGAGGAACTTTGGGATGCATCATCTCATCTATTCTTAGAGTCACAGCTTGCTTCCAAGAAAATCTTCACTTCTGTGTAGAATTGTATGTCATAACAAGTGTACATATAAATGGATGCATCAACTATGAAGGTGATTGGGGTTATCTTGTAACCTGTTTACTTTGATGCTTATCTGAGTTCTTCTGGGTGATATTCACTAGTTGGGCAGCCGACTAAATTAGTGAGATCGAGGACATAGGATTTTTTTCCCATAAATCTATAACAGAGACTTTATTCTATGGAGGTTTTTTTTTTGGGAACTTTAACGAAAAGCACCTTGTACTGTTCACTTTAACGAAAAACCACATTTTTACACTAAAAAGTCAATCCTAGTACTATTCACTTTACCCTTTATTTTGTCCTTATCATTAAAACTCAAAGTTTTCAAGCCCTTTTCATTAGTTTTCCTTTTTTTTTTGGTCAAGTTATTCTATGGAGGTTAGCTTAGGGTCCATCGATAACTATTTTGCATTTTTGGTTTTTGGTTTTTATTTTTTTTGCTAGAAATAGATGTTTACAACAAACAGGAAGGATGAATAAGGATAAAGGATATAGGAAAGGTGATGGGTAAGACGCGGAACAAATGCACATGGAATCGTACACAACATGAAAACCAAAAACTAAACAATTTTAACCAGGTTGTCTTTTTCTTGTCTGGGTTAACATTTTATGTCATCCCATTGTGCATTCTTCCTCCCACCACACGGTTCAAAGCAATTTTTCTTTTTTAATAATGAAGGATTGGATTTCTCCAAAAATAATAATAATAATAATAATAATAAAGGATTGGACGATCCTTTCGAGTAGAACAATGTAGGAAGCGGATACAAAATATATTAATAAAGAGATAACATCATGTATAAATCATATAATGTGGATTACATTGTCACAACTACATACGAGAAGCGGATCAACAAAAAAACCAGATCGTATCCATTAAGCCACACACTGACAGAGTATGATATACGCCGGTGCGGTGATCAATCACGAATGCAGATGCAATTTGCAGCATGAAACAGGGTGGATATCAAAAATCCCAATGAGGTATTATTACACAACTTAATGACAAAACTTGCAACGAAAGCACCGCTTTTAAGGGATTTAAGAAATGGAAGAGTTGACGAAACAGCTCATTCAGAAATCAGCAAAAACAGCAAAAACATCACCGTGGATGTAGTCATTATCTACCAAACTGACCAAAAAGTAGCTGCTCTGCACCTGCAAAAGTTGAGAACAAGATCGTGTCAATATTTCCAACTCAATTTCCATCAAAAGATCGAGTGGAAAGGTGTCTTGGGGGTTGGGGTTGTGGGGTACATTTCAACAATCAAATCATAAATATGTTAACAGGCAAGAAGAGACATTAATGAAAAACACAAACCTCTTCGAGCAATTTCCTAGAGGAGTCACCCTCAGAGTATAAGCGGGCCCATCCTCTTGACCAGATTTCAAATGCCTCATCCTTCCAAACTATAAAACTCGTAGGATCCACGACAGTTGGTTGGATTATCTCCCATGCTGGAAAGACGCCCCATGTTACTGCATTCACATCAGTCTGGCCAATATTAGATATCCAGCTCCCGTCTTTGTTCACGGCCATGTAAGTTAGAGATGGAAGAGCCTTGCATTTTTCAACAAGAGCATCCAACTTCTCCTTCGAACAGAAAAACTCCAGATAGGCTTTCTGATAAACATATCCTCCAGGGCCACCCCACCCTGAAAAACAAGGTAGAAATGTTAAGAGTCTAGATAAATATGCAAATTTCAAGATCTCATACGAGGATAATCATCAAATATAAATATTAGTTTCAAGGAAAAGAAGAGAAACAAAAAATAATAAATCTCTTAGTTGTGCCGTAGTTTTGAAAAAGTAATTCAATCCGATCTTCATGATTGAAAAATAAAATAATGTGTCATATTGAATTTTTTAAGTTATCAAGTTCAAGCTAGTTTACCGCTGAACCTAGACTTGCGATCCTGTAATTATCAAGTGATTTCAGTGATCCTGATAAAAACTCTTGATGATAAAAATCAAGTTAATTAAGATAAAGCCTCACTTGCAAAAAATGAGATACAAATTGAATCTTCGAATGGTTATCATAATCGCAAACAGACAAACATACTTGTCCTTATTGCTTACCAACAGACGGCGCGTCAGATCTTTCCCCATTTACCGCTGGTTGGCTGTTGATGGTAAGGAAACCTTTAGTGTTCATTTTTCCTAGCAACTCGTTTATGATCCTCGTCTCTGGCTGAAGCCCATCTAGTTCAGACCAAGGGCTGCTTCTCAATTTTCCAAGGCAGAACTTCTTAAATTTCTGATATGATTGCAATTCCAGTACGTCAGTTCATAGGTAGTTTGCTGACAAAGCTAAGAAAAAACAGAGAGTGAGATGTAAACTTCACCTCGTAGATATCTTCAATGCTCTTCAATGGGACAACCCATTCCTCAACAAGTTTCTTGTCACGTGCACGTGGCCGCATGAACTGTTGAAAAATTATGACTTAAAGTCATGCATACCCAACTCTAGTGCAAAGGCAAAATATAAAGTAAGAAAGAACATGTGGTTGTGAAAAACTTTAATCACATGAAATAAACTGGATTAGGAATAAAAGTAAAATTTTCTCTCAGAGAACACCATTGGAATGCTCAAGTATTTAACAATGTTGACTAATCCACCCAAATCCATCCCGAAATTATAGGCCCCAAGACCAAATTTGTGTGTTTACTGTACCTGATAATCAGTCAGTGCTCCATATGAAGGGTTACCGGAATCACCCCACCGCCCATGTGGGTACATGTCCCAGCCTACGGTTCTTGATATGTAGCTCTTGGGACGATTAGCCCTACCATCAATTGCCAGGACGATTAGATATTTTCTTTGGGGGGTGTGTGTATTTGGGGGAGCAGTTGGGTTGCATACCAGAAAATTGGACGAACATCTTCTTTAACACGGAAAACATTTGCAGGGCGTCTCCAAGGTAAGAGCCTTGATATTTTGGACTCTTCAATCAGACCAAGATTCTGCCAAAGTAGTTGGTACAATTGTAAGGGGGACATATTTGGTGGTAAGTTTTAATCAAGCAACTCATATTATTCTGATGTACATCTGAAATCAAGTCAGAAGAATAAGAAAGATATGAAGAGAAAACCGTTAATATAGCCAATGCAGATTTCTCCATGTTGAGAGTATAAAGATGCAATGTCCTAATCCCATGAGCCAAAATCTTCTTGCACATCTCGGTTCCAAGGTGAATTCCATATAATCTCACAGCTTCTTCATTGTCTTTGATAGGCTCCAAGGCAGCAGTAACCTCAGCTGGTATCTACATTGTGCCACTTTCTTGTTTGTAAAGTGGGGTGATGAGGAAGAAAAGTGAAGAGCAAAAAGGCGACTAATAATACCTTTGTTTTGCAGAAGCCAGTCATGCGTATGAAACCCTTGTAGTTATTAATGGGCATAATTCCAGGAATAATGGGACAAGTAATTCCAATTTGGCGACAGTCATTCACGAATTTGAGGAAAACATCAGTGTCGTAGAATAACTGAGTAACAATGAAATCGGCGCCAGCATCAACCTTTCTCTTCAAATAAACTAGATCACTCTGATATGCTTCTGGAGAGGCGAGGCCATCAGCTGCAATGGCGTCTGGGTGAGCCTCTGGATAACCAGCAACAGTGACGCCAAAGTAGTCACCATATTTGGCTCTGATATGGGTGACCTGCAATTGCAATGGGTGATTTACTGATTTTGGAATTTACAGTGAATTTGCAATGTGCAATTCACAAGCAATAGATGAATGAATGTGTCAGACAGATCTGGGGAATTATGGCATCATCATCATCGTCATCGAGAATTTCAGTAAGATTAAGAAGAAAAGATGATCAACTAATAAAGAAGGTACGAACCAGGTCCAGGGCACAGGCAAAGCCTCCTTGGATCTGAACAAACTTGTCCTGGCCATGGGGCGGGTCGCCCCGGAGAGCAAGAACGTTCTGGAGGCCATTGAACTTGATGGTTTGGAGGGCGTGGTCGATCTTGTCGACGGGCATGTTGGTGCAGGTGAGGTGCATCATGGTCTCCACGCAGATGAGGTTCTGCATCTTGTTGGCAATGTCCAGCGTCAGATCCGCCGTGGAGCCACCGGCACCCCAGGTTATGTCGCAGAAGGCCGGGCCGTGGGCCACCATCCGATCCAACCTCTCCAACAGGTTCTCCACGCCATCCTCCGTCTTTGGCGGGAAGAACTCGAAGGAGAAGACCACCTTCTTCTCATCCACCAATGACTCCTGGATCTTCTCTATCACCTTCATCCTTCCTTCTCTTGCTTGCGTCTTGTCTTGTCGATGAGAAGATTACTCAGACCTGTAATCTATGATAGAATAGAGTAGAGACCCACCACCTCCCACTGGCAAGTCTCTGAGTCCGCGAGTCTGGAGAGAAAGTGAGGGAGTCACCGACACACGGCAGAAGTGTTGCAGGGGTACTTATCATTTATAGCCAAAATTTAGCACACAAATTGATTAATGTCAGTTTTTATAAAACAATTCAAATATAGTCAAAAGTTCACTTGAATATACCTAACTACCCTCAAAATTAAAACTTAATTACACCTAAAACCAAAACCTAATTAAGCACCGTTGTTCCCCAGTAACATTGCTGCCATATTGGGATCCAGAGGCAACAACATCAATTTTCTTAGACTTTGGATTTGAATCGTCATATATATGATTCTCCTCACAGAAGAAGTCAATCACCATAAAATCAATCTAAAATATTCTCATCTTCCAATGCACTTGTCTGGAGTGATTTGCTGCAAAGACCTTCCCCCACCTCCGTCTTTTTCTTTTTGCCTTTTATAGATCCATATTAAAATTGATTCACCGGTTGTGCATATTATGCTCAATTTCCCTTAATTAAATGCCTAATTTGGGTAACCCTCTACTTAAAGAGATCATATGCAGAATGCATAAGAACATGCAATCGCAGTTTCATAAAAAAAAAATTACCTGCCGAATACAATTTTATAAATATCCAGAAGTTAATAGTTCTAACAAAATTTTCGAAGAAATATAAATTAATTATCACACAAGAATATTCAAAAATTGTAGTTATGTGAAATTTTTATCATGATCTTCGTTGTAGGCTTGTAAATTAAGAAATGAAATTTGATAATTTGATTGACTTAATTTCCATTAGAATAAATACCTCTTTATTAAATGTTTAATTTCATCAGGCTCCTCTTTCTATCTTTTTGGATTCAAATTGAGACATGAAAATAATTAAACCCTAAAATGAAGAAGAACACAAAGAGAATCTCTTTGTCGTTTGTTTTCCATTTTGAGGGTAATTTGGTATATTGATGTGAGGTTTTGACTATAAATGATAGTTTTTATAAAAACTGACAATTTTGAATTAAGACATAAATTTTGGATATAAACGATAATTTCTCGTGTTGTAGTATGTATCATGTATGTAACTAGATTCTAAAATTTCTTTCTGATTTTAGATCCCGATTTGCAAATCAAGGGACGGACCATTTGCCCAAAAGGAGTAATTACTAATAATGTGTGCCAATTGCAATTGCCTCCAAATGGCGATGGCATTAGGGATGGGCAAGGGTCGTGCCGGGTCCAAATTAGATTTATTACCTAATTAACCACAATTTACACCCAAAAAATACCTAAATGGCCGGTCCCTATTCTCCTAATAGGGCCGGCCATATCCCTATATATAGCTCACCGTTCTCTCCCAAAAAGCACTTCCAACTCTTGCTAAAATTCTCTAGAATTCTCAAACACTTTTTCACTCTAAATTCTAACTTTGGCATCGGAGGTTCTTCGGCCAAAGCCCCCCATTCATCGTGGGCACGTGAAGCTCTTGGCCTTAACCTAAGGTGTTAATTGTTTTGTAGGTACAATTTTGTCCAAGATCAAGGAGAAAGAAAATTGCATCTACAAATTGGTGCTTTCATTGAGAGAAGAAATCCACACTCGTAGAAGACTCTCGCATAAAAAAGGTTTTTCTCTATTTTCTAGTCTACTTGTATTTTTTCGTACGTTCTTATTATTAGAATTTTTTATTTGCAAAGATTCTTTGATAAAACGTAAAAGAAGAATACAATGGCTAGAAATTTAGAAAATTCCACGAGTGAAAATTCCAATAACCAAGGAATGGGACCACGGCGATCCATGAGGCTAAATGCGACAATAAGTGGAGCGACACCACCACCACGAGTTTCCACCACAGGAACCATCGCGGTGGCTACCTCGGTAGCCACCCATGGCGAGGTCCATGGTGCCTTCACCATGCCCGAGCGGTGCCATCTAAGGCTCACAGCACCAACGCCACGGCCCAAGCTATGTCACTCCAAGCCCAACGCGAACTCAACGCGTTGCCAAGCCTCGCCCAAGCCTCGCACCCATGTGCATCACACTTCGAGCATCCTACTCTCGTGGCCCAGCCTGCTCCCCCTGGGCAGCCCATTCTCATGGCCCAGCTTACTCCAACTGAGCAGCTTACTCTCGTGGCCCAGCTTACTTCCGCCAAGCAGTCCACTCTCGTGACACAGCCTGCTCCCGTGGCCCAGCCTGCTCTAGCCGAGCAGCCTACTCTCGTGGCCCAACCTGCTTCAGCGACCCAGTCTGCTCTCGTGGCCTTCCAAGTAGCCCAAATCGATCCAAGATTAGTTCAATTATCCAGGCTCCAAATTTCCAGGCTAACGATGGAACCAGGAGCATTTTCACCACATTTTTATGCAGATTTAGCATTTCCCAACTCAAATCTCGGGCCCGAAGTCTACCACACTTCCACTGCCTAAGAAGACGTATTGATTTCAAGTTATTCCAACCCAAATAGAGAACAATACTTGTCTCAACAAGTCATAGAGTTAACGAGCTCCCTCGCACAGCAAACGACCTTGGTGAACCAGCTATTGCAGAGCACCGAGATGCAACGTACCCCAGACGAGGTGTCCCGAAGTAGGACAAGGGCAGACAAAGAACCTCTCCAGCAGCGTCCCGGTAAACAGCCACTCGACCAGCCACGAACCGAGCGTTCAAGTAGTGTACACTTTCAATTAGGCCCCCGAGATAGCGTATACTCCTGTTATAGAGCGCGGAGGAGAGTGCACTCTCGACTAGGCCTATAGACGAGCATACATTCACAGTTGGGGTCATACTCCAATAGTCAACATGAGCAACCTTCCAGGTGAAGTGTTCATTTACGGCTAAGCCTGTAAGGAGCATTATCCACCTCACATCGGAGTAGGCAGCAGGACGGACGGAGAGAAGCAGTCACTTAATCCGGCTCAAGTTTAACCGGCAGCCTGCGAAGAACTCACTCGCCTGCTAGGAACGCGCTACATGCATCACATCAGCGGTATAGATGAGCTAAACACATGGAAGAGCAGCTTAGACCAGCAAGTCACGGTTGGAGGCAGCCGAAAGCTCCACCACCTCAACAAAGGAAAATTCAGAAAAAAGTAGAAAGACCCTTGACCAAGCAATTGTGCAATTTCCAACACAACAAGGTCACCAACGAGGCACTACTACGGAACATGACCAACATAAGCAGGTCACCCTTCACGGACGAGATCGAGCAGGCATAGCCTCCACGAGAGTTTAGCATGCCATATTTCACATCTTTCAAAGGGGAAGAAGACCCGGAAAGACACTTAAAGCATTATCGAAGCGCAATGATCCTCTATCGAAACAACGATGATCTCATGTGCAAGATATTCGCCACCACTCTACAAGGTGAGGCGCAACATTGGTTCTATACCCTGCCGCCACAATCCATCCAGAATTTCAACGAACTTTCTTTGGTTTTCACCAAAGAATATTCATCATATCGCCCGATCAAAAAGAAGTCCGACCATTTGTTCGACGTCAAAAAGAACCCAAAGGAGTCGTTTCACGACTATGTGAGAAGGTTCAAAGCAGAAAAGGCAAGGATAATCGGATGCAACGACTCGATAGCTAGAGCAGCCTTCCAAAAAGGACTTTCAGCAGACCACCCGCTATTCAGAAAATTGATCATGAAAAAAGATCTAACTCTAACAGACTCTTTCGCTCTGGCAAAGAAGCATGCACTTTGGGACGAGGCTCGCCAATACACATTCAAGGACTTGAAGAAGTACCCGACATCATCTCTCTACTATCCAAACCAGAAGCAGATGAGGACTTATTCGCATGTTTGACGATATCTAAAGCAGCAATAAGCTCTACCATCATGCGAGAAGAGATAGGGGCCCGACAACCTGTATTCCACAGTTCAAAAACTCTCTTCGATGCTATTAAAAATTCAAAAGCTAAATTTGACGATAGTTGTTGTAACCCAGAAACTTAAGTTTTACTTTCAAACACATGCAGTCATCCTCATGACGCACTATTTCGTCCAATCCAGACACGTGACGATAAAGGCGTAAGACCTTGGCGAATGCAAAGTTTTCTGACAAATGCAACAACTCGGCCCAAAAGACGCGCCAAGGGCAGACGAACACTGGAAAGACACACTCGAAAGCAAGTTTTGTCCTTGTTGCCCCAAAAGATTCTACATATAGCAACATGTACCGGCAGTTCAGCACCACTTCCTACTACGTATCACACGGTCCTAGCTGACCCTTACTCCATAATTCAACTTTAGAGTGGTCCAATACCAATAGTTGAGCATCTTCTGTTGCGTGTAACTTGGCCTCAGCTTCACGGCTCCCTACCACGCATTCATGACCCAACAAAGCTGCCCAACGACACCCCGAAGGTAGCCGAGCGCGCCCTAGCCGCACTTGCTCCACCCGATTGAGACTTCTAACATTTGCATGTCCACGGCGCATCCAACTACAAAGGTTCAAGAGCAGGCGTAGTCCTTGTCATCCCGACGGTTCGATGCCTAGGTTTCAAAGTATCCAACAACGAAGCAGAATACGAGACCCTTCTAGCAGGCTTCTGAATGGCAAAAAACTTGGCAGTGAAAAAGCTCGCAATTCATTCTGATTCCCAACCAATCGCTAGCAAGACTGCTTGAGGTGTTTCAGACTTACACCCTCACTCAAGTTCCACAGGCAGACAACGCTCACGTAGACGCACTAGCCGACCTAGGCTCCACCCTTGACCACCAACTCAAACGCTCTATTCCGATGGAGTATCTAGACGAGCTGAGCACAGAAGCGAAGCTAGCAGCCGAGGTGTCGCAGGTTAGTACAACTCCAAACTGACAAGATTTCATCGTAGACTACCTGGTCAATGACATATTCCCTAAGAAAAGATTGAAGTCTAGGAAGCTCCAAATCAAGGCAACACGCTACTACATGTGGAACGACATTCTCATTCGAAAATCCTACATCAGACCACATATCTGCTGCCTAACGCCTCTCGATGACTTGAAGGTTCTAAGCTCAATCCACGAAGGCGTTTGTGGAAATCACTCCGGAGGTCGACCCTTAGCACAGAAGGCTCTTAACGCAGGCTACTACTGGTTTACCATGCACCAAGACGCTAAGGAGTTAGTACAAAAGTACGACCGTTGCCAACGTTACAAGTCGGTACCAGCACTGCTTGCCAGCGAGCTACACCCGCAGACGAGTCCTTAGCCGTTCATGTAATAGGCAATCAACCTGGTAAAACCTATGCCGCCTGCTACTGAGGACAGAGGCATGATGGTCGTGGCAACCGACTACTTCACCAAATGGGTAGAAACAAAGCCCAAGATGACCGACTCAGACGGACATAAAGCATTTCATATGGAGGAACATCATTTGTCGATTTGACATCCCTTAGTCTATCGTCACCTACAACGGCCCGCAATTCATGGGCCAAGATGTGGCGAAGTTCTTCCAAAAGTATAGCATCAAGCAGTACATGTCCATACCAAGATAACCTCAAGGCAGTAGCAGGCCGAAACATCCAACAAGATGATCCTCGACTGCCTCAAGAAATCCCTCACCAACAAGAAGGGAAAATGGCCAGATGAACTCCCCGGATGTCTATAGACATATCGCACCACCAAAAGACGAGCAACCGGTGAAACTCATTTCTCTTTGGTATTTGGCTCAGAAGCAATCATTCATCCTAATGTCATCAAGCCAAGTATCATCGCATTACTACTAAGCATTAAGCAGAACAGTAAGGAGATGACCACAAACTTAGATCTGGTATAGGACAAGCGTGAGCAGACCATCATCTGCATCGCAACCTACCAGCAACAACACATTTCTAACTACAACAAAAGGACCAAGATCCGGCAGTTCCAGCCCGAAGATCTAGTCCTAAGAAAAGCATTCATCACTGCCCACAGAGAAGGCTCCAAAAAAATGGATCCCATCTGGAAAGGTCCTTACAAGATCAGCAGAGTAGGCGGCAAGAGTAATTACATCTTTGCCACCATGAAACGATAAAAAGATCGAAAACCAGTGGAGCGCCTACAATCTGAAGAAGTACCATGTGTGATCTCTTGCTACATCAAAGTCCGAAGACTCAAGAAGCTCGACGGGCACCACCTCGCAAGCCGAGGATTATCCAGTTGTTATGCAGTTCATACCTTACAACTAAGTTCTCGTTCGTTTCACTCGTTTTTCAATGAGGAATTCAGAAGTAATCACAACTTGGCTTGTGATGTGACAATTACTTGACACACAAATTAAACCCTCTTTTTGACAATTGTAGTATAGATGTAAGTAGGGTATCGTTCTAGGCCGGGGATTAGGAGGGATTGCTAATCTATTCTAAATTAATTTAAAAATATTAAATAAGACTCAAGGACACAAAACTAGGCTAAAAACTCTAATAACTCGAAACACACTTAGAATGACTCAAAATAATGGAAACAATCAATTTAGACACTAGGAACTGAAATGGACGGAAATTGAATTAAAAGACTAACAACAATGAACACTAACTAAATAATATAATTTAATAATGGGGGGGTTTGGTTTTGACGAGAAGTAAATTAAACTTAAATAAATTACAGAATTGACAAAAGCATAAAATTAAGGTGAAAGGATAGGTGACAGACTAGCTAGAGGGTTCTTCTCCACACATGACACATATGCAACCTAAATTGATTTTAAGTTGTTCTTTCAATAAATTATGAATGACAATGTTCCAAGTTAATTAGGTCCGCTTAAATTAACTCTTAGATTTCCCTAGATTCATTGGATTGAATGGAATACGCATTACAACCAAATTATTCCTCATCAAAGTCCCTAACTATGGAATACGCATGATAGAGACATTCAACAAAGATCATTAAGTTCAACGGAAATCATAAACATTGACTAGGCATTCATAACTATGGAATACGCATGTTAATCCAGCCTAGAATTTACTTAACGTGATTGTGACTAGCAACCTTCACTACTTATGAATATAAGTTCATAACGATTAGGTGAAATTCACTTATATTCTAGCATCAAATTCATGCATGTAAATTAAGTATGCATTCTTAATCGACATACAAAAATAAGTTATCAATCAAGCAGTTAAGCAAATTAAATCACAACTTATAAATCACAACTGAATGTAATCAATTCATATTACAAATATATTCATGGCTTTGAATTAACCTCTAGCTAAAATAAATTTAGTTACACATTATTAAAACAGAAATAAAATATAAGTTTGGAAAGATTTAACCGGAAGATAAGGGAGTTTTGCTCTGTCCGAGGCCTTTCTCGCTGCAAAGGCAGCAAAGCCTTTGGTTCCTTCTGCTCTGTCCCCGTGCTCTCTCAGATTTGCTGCAAAAGCAGCGTTGTTTTCTTCTACAGCTGCCACGGGGCAGCTCTCTGACCTCTTCCTTGTTTCACGCTGCCAAGAGCAGCAAGAGCTCTCGGTTTCCTCTTCGGTTTCACCCCCAGCTGCCAAGGACAGCTGTCCTTTTTCTCCTCCTGGTTCCAGCTGCAAGGTTTTGCTCCAAGTCCCCGCAAGCAGCTTTTGTTTTCTGCCCAAGGCGCTGCCAAGAGCAGCTGTCCTTCCCAACGCTGCCAAAGGCAGCTTTCCTGCTTGTTTTCTTCCAAGCTCTCGGTTCTCTCCCTTCCCCTCTATATGCTGCCTTCTGATTTCCTTTTTTATTTTCTTTTTCTGCTGTCCAGTCCTCCCCCTTAAACAACTCATGCTCCCATATTGCTCTCCTGGCTGTCCCGTACTCACCCCACCTCTGGATCAAAGAAAAGAGTCGTGGGCTCCTCCTCGCAAGTGGCAAGAGCTGTCCTCCTCTTATTCTTCTTTCCTCTATTTTTTATTCCACTGCCTTTCCCCTTTGTTTTTCACTCAACCCGTCTCCTGTCTCCCACTTCTCTCTCTCTGTCAGCTTCTTTCGTTTCTCTTCTTATTCCCATCATTTTTCTTATTTTTCTTTTCTTCTTTGCCGTTCCTCACATCTTCTACAAAACATAACATCATCATGATTTATCATTATTATTATTATTCTTTTTTTAATTTTATTTAAAAGCTGATCTACACAGACAATTTTGACGAATTTATTACATAAAATTTCACTTGTTCTATTTTTATTTTCTTTGCATAACAAATCCTATAAACACAAAAATAACGTAAATAGCTCAAAAATATAAGGAACTAACTAAGAAAAGACGAGTGAATTCGAAGTAAAAATATATCTAAATATGATCCGATCAGCTTGGCTGTATGCTTACAACAATTGATCACTTATGCACTTCAAAAGAAGACTATGCCCTTCTTAGGGACTCATCACAGGAATTATGCCCATTCCCCGATGGACCAACTATGTTCTCCAATACAAGAGGGTAAACTAATTGTTTTCCAGTGCGAGAGGGTAAACCAACTCCCTGACACCCATATGGGTCAGCTCTCCAAGATGGGAAGATAAACTTTACACTCCGAATATCCAGACGTGGATGAACCTGGCTGCCCTAGTATAACTAGATGCACGATGGCTTGCGCTGAGATTCCTAGAAGTAGCCACAATTGTCTTTTTCAAGGCTTAGCTAACTAAAGGATTTTTGGTCTCTTAGCCTAATCCGTGGGGAACCGGGCCCTAGAGATTGAGAGGCACATTACGCAGTACGCCCTACAGACGACTGCCCTGGAACACTAAAGCTGCTACCGAGTAGCTTACGGTTTCCGGAAGACTGCCTACGGCTTACCCTTCGAGCAGTAAAGCCACGCTAGACTTATACAAACGCACATTCTTGTGAAAGGTTAAACAAGCTAGCGTGCATATACGAAGTTTTATCCACTGCCGACATGTTACGTAGTCGATAAGCTTTAACTCTACCAAGCGCGGAACAACCTACACTAAGTCCTAAAGTGTTGTGATACTTGCTACGCAACCTACGGAATTGGAAAAAACCAAGGTTAACAGCCTCGTGGTTACGCGGACTTGTCTATTTCTGTAAGTAAGGCATCCGGTTGCCAACCCTATAGCTAACAACTTTGCAAAGTTCTACACCAACACCTACGGCTGCATAGGCTACATGAGCTTTTCTACTTCTAAAAAAGTAGCATGTCTGCCACTGGTCTAGCAAGTCTAAAGATTAGGGCATAAAAAAAAGAAACGAAGATGAAGAAAAGTGAATGAAGCATGTTTATCAACAATTAGCAAAGGCCGAAGAAGTTTAAGCAAAACAAGAGCTACAAGGAAAAACAAATAAAATTCTAAAGGCTACCTAGAAAACTACAACAGCTTGTACATCCCATGACTACTTGGTCGCCACACCTTCAGCAGCCGCAATGTTCTTAGCAGAGGCATCATCCGGTGCTTCTCCCCTAGCTGCCCCAGCCTGGGCACTAACTTCTCCAACTACTTCACCAATGGAAGCCTCAAAAGTAAAAGCAAGTAAGTCTTCCGGAGAAATAGATAAGGTCTCGAAACCTCAAGCTTATCATTCTCACCCTTCAGCTGCTCATTCTTCTCAAGCAGACCAACACGGACGCGCTGCAACTCATCCACTTCCTTCTTCAAACTTTCGTTGATCTTTAGTATACCTTGAAGTTCCAACACTTGGGGTTCAAGCCTATCGACGATTCTCTTGAAGTGGATCACTTGATTATAAGTAGCAATCAACTCTTCATCATTTGCATAAGCAGCGAAACGAAGCTCAGAAACTGCAAACTCAAGATCTTGAATCTGAGGTATGTAACAACCAATCTCCTTCTCTGCACTTCCATACTTAACTTGGATCGAGTCAAGCCTAGTCTTCAAGTCAACAATCTCGTGGCGAGTGGTCTCAAGCTGCAGAGAAGTGGGGGCAGAAATATTAGACCCCTTCAAAGCAACAAGCTCAGAATCCAACCTCTTGATCTCCTCGGCTAAGGAATAAGCTTCAGCTGCCATAGTTTTCACTACCTCCTTGGCAACCTTGCTATATATGCATCATAGCAAGCAGAGCAATCCTTCTATATTGGGTCGTATGCTTCGCAAAGGAACTTGGGCAAACAACATTTTTACCGCCATCAACAAAATTGGCACAAGCGTCCATGTCTTCAAGCAAATCTAGTTTCAAAAACACACATATCTCAGCAGCCTCCCCAGAAGCAGGCTTAATGGATTTTTCATAGCTGCCCATGCGAGTAATCTCTTCCTTCCTAGCAGGCGAATCAGTCTCAGCAGCAAAGGGAATGAGCCTTTGCGCCATTTTAGCAGTAGAGTCCACTTTATCGATATTCATAGTAGCAAGCCTCTCCAAAGGTGAACCGGACTTAGCTCCCAACAGACATCTTGGTACAAACTTCGGCACTTGGGCATGACAGGACCTTTACGTTGAGCAATCCTATCAGCAATCGTACTAGCCATTCTCGACATGGAAGGCGCCACAGGCTCAGATCTAGCAACCTCAGTTTTTCTTCCCATTGGAAGAAGTTATGTCAATCACAGGCATCTCGGCAGCAGTCAGACCCTCATGAGCAGCAGATGAAGTCTTTAGTTTTTCTCAACCGGCATCTCTTTAGCAAGCAGGGAAGATCTTTTCTTTCCACCTTCATTCATAGTAGGTTCCACGACAGTGATCAGACGAGCTAATGCATCCGCCTTGATCCTCTTTACCTCATCTTTTGGGAGCAGTCCACCTTTCTCCCGGTGAAGAGAACTAAGCAACCAACGCCATTCATGGTACTTAGCAGGGGAGCTCAACCTAGCATTCCAGCAAGCAGGAGGCCTGAATGCTCAGCATTCCAGCAGCTCATGAGGCCCGTGACCTTCTCTTTTCTCTCAATCACCGGCCTAGCCCGTGGCAGGACCAAAAGCCCAAAATACAAGAGCCATGCAGCTCGTCTAACACTACATCCCAACGCTTCAATCCGCGACCCCAACTACACAAGCTGTCCATGGCTCTAGCTAAGTTGAGCAGCCTAAAGCAGTGGTCCCTGCCACAACACCTCCTTAGCCTATGCCGAGCCGACTCCTGGCCCCTACCAACCGACGTGCCGCACCACCCCGACGGCTGCCCCGCAATAGCATTATCCAAGAAGAAAACAAGAAAAATTAAATTTTTTACATCGATGCGGCATAAAGAAGACGAAAAAATCAACGAAAGACGATCTTTTACGCGGGCAAGATGTAAAAGATTGCTAGATGAGAGGGAACAAATATCCTCTAAGCTATCTATCTCTTGTAGGGTAGAATAAATCGTTCTCCAAAATTGATTTAATAACCCACTTAAGGTGGACTTAAATAGGCTTTGAGAGAAATTTATTTCCTTTTCCTAGAAGGATCTAATTACCTATTAAAGAGGGGATCTACATCAAAATATGAAGCAGTCCTACATTTTCTAAAGCAAGAAGATCTCTACATCTATTGCCCTTTCTTACAAGCAGCCCAACAGGTGTGGGGGCATTTGTGGAGACAAAAATAATCACAATGCGACACGTGGATTTTTAGACAAAAGAGGACAAAAATACCCTTAAGGCATAATGGGATTCCTACGCGCGAGCAGCGGGTAATCATCCCTCAACCAAGTCAAAAGTGCCTAAAATAATAGGTAACAATTCAAAACCTATCTCATCAAATCCCTTCTACAAGGTAACTCCCAAAACCTATTTCATTCCATATATTTTTTACCTCATTTTCCCTCTTTTAGCTAATTAATTAGCTAATTATCTTAATCATTCCATAACTCCCCAAATAATTTCTTTCAAAATATGTTAATTAGTCAATTAATAAATTTATTACCTAATTAATCTATTAATGGCTAATTAACCACAATTTACACCCAAAAAATTACCTAAATGGCCAGTCCCTATTCTCCTAATAGGGCCAGCCATATCCCTATATATAGCTCACCATTCTCTCCCAAAAAGGACTTCCAACTCTTGCTAAAATTCTCTAGAATTCTCAAACATTTTTTCTCTCTAAATTCTAACTTTGGCATCGGAGGTTCTTTAGCCAAAGCCCCTCATTCATCGTGGGCGCGTGAGGCTCTTGGCCTTAACCTAAGGTGTTAATTGTTTTTGTAGGTGCAATTTTGTCCAAGATCAAGGAGGAATAAATTTGCATTCACAGTCTGCATCAGTATAACCTTCAACACTAAAGTGATTATTCCTTTTAAACAAAATTCCTTTGCCTGGACTTCCCTTCAAATATCACAATATTCTCATCATGGCATTCATATGTTGTTCTCCAAGATCATGCATGTATTGACTCACTACACTCAAGGCATAAACAAGGTCCGGTCTTGTGTGTGCCAAATACATCAAACGGCCTACTAACCTTTGGTATCTTCCTTTGTCAACTGGTACTTGATTAGGATCAACATTAAGCTTCAATCCTTCTTCTAATGGTGTAGCTACAGGCTGACAAGCTGACATGCCAGTTTCGTGCAACAAATCAATAATATACTTCCTTTGAGATAAGAAAATTCCAGAACTGATTCTCAACACCTCAATTCCTAAAAAATATTTCAAGGATCCAAGGCCCTTCATTTCAAATTCTATAAACAGGTATCTTTGCAAGGCCGCACGTTCTTCCAGATCATTACCTGTTACACCATATCATCTATATACACAATAAGTGCAATAAGCTTCCCATTCTATCTTTTCAGGAACAAAGTATGATCAGAGTCACTTTGTCTGTAACCAAATGCTCTCATAGATTTTGTGAATCTTCAAAACCATGCTCGAGAGGACTGCTTCAAGCCATGCAAGGATTTCTTCAATCTGCGCACCTTTCTTTTGTATTTATCTAGAGCATTACATCCAGGTGGAAGATCCATATAAATCTCTTATGTCAAATCTCCATGCAAGAAGGCATTCTTCACATCGAACTGTTGTAAAGGCCAATCAAGATTTGCAACCAAATACAACAAAACATGAACTGTGTTGATCTTGGCCAAATGAGAAAATGTATATGTACAGTCAATTCCATATTTTTGAGTGTATCATTTTTTTACCAGTCTTGCCTTGAAGCGATCAACCGTCCCATCAGCTTTATACTTCACAATATAAACTCATTTACATCCCACAGGTCTCTTGTCGACTGGCAAGTCTACAATCTCCCAGGTAGCATTCTTCTTCAAAGACTTCAACTCTTCATTCATTGCTACTTACCAACATGGATCAGCTAAAGCCTTCTGCACACGATTAGGAATAGATACAATCAAGGTATAAAATATCGATGATATCGAAAATATTGGTAGTCCAAAAACACGGAAATTTCGATGGAAATATCGGAATATTATCGATATCGATAAAAATTGAATAAAAACCACGGAAATTGTAAGAAAAACTTGGAAAGTTTTATTGAAACTTTGCAGGATGTTTATTTAGTCAATTATCTATTAGTTTATCACAAAAAAATTGGAAGGAAATGCATTGCATGATGGATTTAACTGGTTTAAGTTGATTATATAGCAAGCTGTCAAATATTGTGAGCGTAGAAAATATGTAGTAATTAATGAAAGAAATTTAAACACACCATAATCATTTATATATAATGAATTAGTACAATATTTTACACTTTATACATTACTCTGTGTGTAATATTAAAAAAATGAAAGAAAAAGAAAGAGAGAAGTTAGAGAACAATGTGAGAGAGAAGGCAAAAGAGAAAAAAATGTGGGGGTTTTTATTTTTATTTTAAATTAGGAACATGCTTTGATAACATGTAAGTGAAGAAATAAAAGAAATAGTAAAATTCTTGTTACGTGAAATTATCTTAATTCTTATATTTTTCTTTAATATTTTAATAAATTAGAGAAAAAAATTATTATTTTAGTATTTTTTAGGTGAGAAAATACAAAAGAGTGCAAGGTTCAATCGAAGCAGTTACTTTTACATTGGATAGTACAAAGTTTTGAGTCAATATTCATAGCAGAAGATAGTCTCTCCACCAAAGCGGCTGTAAGCAATAATATCAAAGTCAATGCAAGAAGCTTGAATTGGCTAGGATTAGATCCTAAAAAATGTTAGGCTCCAGTCAAACAGCAAACTGTGATCTAGCAGCTAGGTGCCTAAGCAAAATCTAGGCAGGAGCCTAGATGAATTTAAATTATCATAAAATAAGCATTAAACAATATTTACATTGTTTTTAAAAAGTAATACAATATTTATAAATAATGTGAAAGTTTAAGATAAATATTGTGGGAGTCTTAAAAGAGAAAATAATAATACATTCAAGAATAGAAAATTAAAAAAAAAGGAACGAGATCCTCTTCGAATCAACTATATCGTGATCCGGGGATCAACAAATCCTAACCGTTCGAAATACATCTTACGGCTAGGAATTTTCTCTACTTTTCATGCAAACAAAGACCCATTCTTTAACTCTTTTACATCTTGGGAATAAAAAAAACACTCGTTTACATCCTCAAATTATCTCGCCTACTCGCCTTCTTGCCTGCGGTGGTTTCCAGTACAGGGTTGCCACCACCGACCAAGAACGCACCGGCAAGGATTTCGACGGCCGATCTGGGCTCTTTCTCACCAAAAAACTCTATGATGTAGCATACTTACTCATTCAATTTCACATCTTCACCACTCACCACTCACCCACCGCCATGACTGCCATCATCCCACCCACATCCCTTCATCCTTCCTCTCCCATCGCCTGCACCACCGTTTCCCCAATCCTTGCCAAGAAATTTTTTTTTGATATTTTCTCATGAAAACATATAAAATTATGAAGTTAATGAAACTATTGGTTAGAGAGGATAAGGACTCAAACGACACCAAGGTGGAGCTGGGAGCAGATAGACGAACACCAGCTGGACCAGTGCTCCTAGGCGTGTTTTCCGGTGAGGGGAGGGGCTGCCGCCACTCCTCGCCCTCACGTAGCTTCGCCATTGCGCACACCCCTCCCACAGCTGATCACCATGTCAGGAGGACCCATCACGCAGGACTGGGAGCCCGTCGTCATCAGGAAGAAGGCACCCAACGCCGCCGCCAAGAAGGATGAGAAAGTCGTC
The DNA here is from genome assembly GCA_033883245.1 of Malus orientalis. Lineage (NCBI taxonomy): Eukaryota > Viridiplantae > Streptophyta > Magnoliopsida > Rosales > Rosaceae > Malus > Malus orientalis. The sequence goes on from CM066509.1 coordinate 335,340, forward strand.
AACGCCGCTCGCCGCTCCGAAGCTGTGATCGAAATCTTCAAGAAAGGTTTTGTGTGTTTCCCCCTTCCCCAATCCCTCGAACCTTCTCCCTCATTCCTCTCCTTCGCAGTTGCGACGATGGAGCCTCGACTGCAGTTGCGACGACAGACGGAGCCTCGGCGATATTATCGATAATATCGCGATATATTGACGATAATTAAGTAGATACGTTTGAAAATATCGTCCTCTAAAAAAATGATATTATCGGCGATATTTCGCCGATAATATCGATATTTTGGTCATTGGATACAGTAAATAATTGATGCATAAATGACTTATTTGATTCTGACAGGTGACTGATAGACACATAATTGCTTAACGGGTATAACACATTAGACTCAGGATTGGGCTTATTCATCGAATACCTAGTTTTGCATTTTTAGGGTCGGCTTCATAAGTAAGTTTAGGAATATCTCGGTTGACGCGATTAGGGAGATGACGTGGTGGTGGTGCATCCGGGATTGAAGACGATTGATTATGGTTATTAGGACTCGAGATTGACTGTGAGATAACTGGCGATATAGGATTGTCCGGTGGTGAGGAAACTGGCAGTGAGCTATCAGGCAATGAGTTATCTGGCAATGTCGACTCGTCCCTTTCAAGGTTTTCAACATTGTTTCCATGTGAATGATCACCACTTGTCTCCAAGATATTACCACTTAGTTCCAATTCATTCACATCATTGTTTTCGTGTGAATGATCACCACTTATTTCCAAGACATCACCACTTAAATCAAAATCATTCACATTATCTATATCTGGAATAGTATAATCAAGAGTTTAAACTTTTGTCTGATTCTCCCCTTGAAGTGAAAACTTAACATTGGCAAAGTACATATCATTCTCATGAAATACAACATCCACAGTGACAAACAATTTTTTCGTCAGAGGGTGATAACAACGATACCCCTTCTGATTTAAGGTATACCCCACAAACACACATCGTAAGGCCTGAGGTTCAAGCTTACTTCTCTGCTATTTATGAAGATGAACGAAGGCCACACAGCCAAACACGTGAGGTGGAAGATTAGGAATTGTAAGAGCATCAACATATGAAGAGAGAGTCTGTAGTGGTGTCTGAAAGTCGACTGATCGGGATGGAACACGATTCATGAGATACACAGCTAAGGTGAGAGCTTCTCCCCAACAAGATAATGGGAGACGCGCCTCGAGCAAAGAAGCACAAAGAACCTGTAGAAGCTGACGATTCTTGCGTTCTGCAACATCATTTTGTTGTGGAGTATATGGACATGTAGTCTGATGAACAATACCATGATGATCAAGGAAGGCACGAAGTTCAGAGTTTACATATTCGTCGCCATTGTCACTCCTAAGAACATGTATTTGTGACTTATATTGTACTTGTACCATTTTGTAAAACCGCTAAAACAAAGAAGTAGCTTTATTTTTTGACTTCATCAAACAAACCCAAGTCATACGTGTGCAGTCATCAATAAAAGTAACAAACTAATGAGCACCACCAAGTGTAGCAGTTTTAGATGGTCCCCAAACATCAAAATGAAGCACGATGACTTTTAGCCATTTCACAAACACCGCATTTAAAGCTAGAAACGTCATGCTTAACAAATAGGCTAGGAAACAACCTTCATAAATAGCCGAAAGAAGCATGTTCAAGTCGACGATGCCACATCTAAACCTCTGAAGCTTTATCCCTCTCCCTATGAGATCCTTCCACGGCAAGAGCTTGAGTCAAATTTCGAGAATTGTTCGATGTAAACTCCAAGTAATAGAGCTTTCCCCTCCGAATACCATAACCAATTGTCTTACGAGTCTGAATGTCCTTTAAAACACAAAAGGAAGGCCAAAAAATAATAAGGCAATGTAGGGCGACAGTTATTTGAGCAACAAATAATAAATTATAGTCAAGGGAAGGAACAACAAGTACATAGTCAAGATTCAGGGTATCAAAGAGGGAAACATCGCCTTCCTCAATAATGGGGACAACATTACCATTGGCAACACTAACTATAGTATTGGTGGATGGTTTTAGGGTTTGTACCTGTCTAGAATCACAAGTCATATGTTCAGTAGCACCAGAATCAATTATCCATTACTATTCATAACAGATGCAGAAACTTTAAAAGCCTTACCATCATTATCTGTATGGTCAAAATCTACCTTAGCTTCAGCAACCAATGCACACAACTTGAACTGGTCACGATTGGTCCTACTCTCCTGTTCAGTTTGATCAGATCGATGCATAGTGGTATGAGCCCAAAATGCCACGGCTCCAAGTAATTTGAGTGAGAAAAGATATGGCCCAAATTCTCAGGCCAACAAAAAAATATGTAAGGTGGGCTAAAAAAGAATAGTAGCCAAAAAACAATAAACGACATTTTTATTTTTCTTTTCTTCTTTTCCTTTTTTTCTTTTCTTCTTTTCTTTGCTTTCTTTCATTTTTTAATAATAAAAACAAGGTGCAGCGTTGCACTGTAGAAAAGATAGCAATTATGCAGCCACAACAATAGCAACGAGGAGCAAGCAAAGAATCCTCGGAGATGGGCTTCAACCAGGTTCAACGAAATTGGGTCTTTTGGCAGACGGGGACTACAGGATTCCGCGCGACAAGGATCAATGATGATCGCAAAACCTGTGCTGCTGAGAACGATTTCAGCTGGAGCGGCTCAACAATGATGGGTAAAAAATCTAGATTGGTTCGAAGACGAATTAGCAAGTTTTGTCTCTTGCAGCGGCAAGATTTCTGGATTGGGTCTCAATTCGTGGGTACATGATGCAATAGTGGGTCGTGGCGAGTGGATGCAGGGATCGGTTCGGTGAACTCTGGTCAGCAACAACGGTGTCGCTCGTTGGTCGGACGGGCACGCTACACAACTAGATGCGCGGTGGTCTTCAGTGGACTTGGATCAGCAACGATAGCGTCGCTCTCTGGTTTCACAGTGCGCAGCACAACTAGCTGCACAGGGATTTCCGGTGCTGTGTTCTTCGAACAAATTTCGATAGTAATTTTTTAAAATTTTTCTTAACCTGGCTCTGGTGCCAAGAATAGAATGCTTTCAATAGTTTTATCAATAAGAGGTACGTATAGGTGTACAACCCTAACATAAATAGAAAGACAACTAATTACAAATGATTACTTACATATCAATTAGGGATCTACCTAAAATACAACAGTCAAGACGTTCTGTTCTCTCTGCTTTTATCGGTCTTGGTCTTCAGTCTTAACTGACAGTTAATTCTTTGTTTTCTTTTCTTTTGGGAGGTGGTGGTGCCCACTGCCCGCGTCTTCCGCGTGAAAACCCATGAAGATTATTGTCAACAAGAAAGAGTGAAGACAAAGCAAGCTAGCCAATGGCCAGCCACATCTCCACAGGTCGCCTCCTCCGCGGAATTAATCATCTGCATCCGCTAATTAATAAGTAATTAGTTATATATCCTAGGCTTGTTAGTCAAAATAATCTCAAATATCGATATAACTTCTTATTTTGGTTTATAAGATTTAAATTAATAAAACTAGTGTTGAGTTGTCCAATATCAATTATTTTGGTAATTCTACGAAAAAATTCTGGTTATTGTTTATTAAATTAGGGATATCTTTGTTATTTTAGTCTTTATTTAACATAAATTTTTACGAAAATACTTAAATGATTGACTGGACAAATTTAGGAACCACTACTATTAATTTCAAATTTCAAAAATCACATTGAGAAGTTATGCTCATCACAAGAACAATTTTAACCAAAATATCTATATAATATAAAAAAACGTAATGACAAGGACTTCAAGACTTTAGTTTTTAACCAAAATAATATGCCAATATAACAAGTTTATTTAATGACGAGAACAAAAAGAACAAATGCTATATTTCAGACCCTACACGCACATGCACTTACGCACCGGCGGCAAACTGGAAACACTTGATCCTGTATTTTTCTTTCCTCTACTCACTCGTCTACTTTTTTCACACCAGCCCAGATTTACTGTATGATCAATAAAATTAATTACATGATTAAGATGTCAATGGGGTTCTTGTTAATTAAGTTGGCTGATATGTATTATGGAAATGGAGGAGGCTTGACTCGCTGCCAATTTTTTTAGGTTGTTTTTCTTTATAATGGGCACACACAAAGTGTGTGAAAATTTTTTATTTTTGTTTTTTGAAGTAGAACAAGAGAGGAAGAGAGTGATAGAGAATGTGAGAGTGAAAAGATTTTTGTTTTTTAATTAGAGATGTGATAGAGAATGTGAGAGTGAAAAGATTTTTGTTTTTTAATTAGAGATATTTTAGGATTACATTTAGGTGAGGCTTTGAAAAAGAACAATAAAATTTGGTTGTGTGAAATTACATTTATGTCCATATTACTTATTTATGTTCAGTTTTAATTAGAGCGTTATACAATTATAATGGTAATTTCATAGAATTTTGGTTAATAATGAGTGTTTTATTAATACATAGTTTATTTTTCTTTATATTAAACTTTCATTTTTTTATTAAATTTATGTTTTTTTTCATTAAATAAAATTATTAAGTGGTTTTTTATTAAGAAAAAGTTTGGTTAAGCCTTTTTACTAAGAAAATGGTTCAGTTTTGGCAATTTCTCTTTCCTATAATATAAAGTGCTACTATACTTATCTCAATATCTTATTTCTCCACCCACCACAATAAGTTAAAAAATTAAAATGTTAGTTTTTCACCTCTATTATTCCTAAAATAACCTCTAGAATATTCAATTTTTTTTTTAAAAAAAATTTATTGCATAAAGCCACTCAGTACTGCAGTTTGGTGGTATTCCTCTTTACTTGGAAGTGAAATGTCTTAGGTTCGAATCTCGTGGATGGCAATTTCGATACCAAATTAGGTTGCCCATTGTGTGGTTTAGCCGAACTTCGCCTCCCTATAATGTAAAAATATCAATATACTCAAAAAAAAAAAATTATTGCGTAAATTACATTTTACACAATTCATGCGTCTTCTCCGTCCTCTAGCACACCATCCACCCTGAGAACATTGTCTTCCACTTCATCGGCGCCTCCCACTGCAATTGCCGATGGTCACATGTTGGCCGACACCCGAGGGTGACGCAAGCCATTTTGTGAATGCATATGTCGAGAACATGTGAAACATGCATATAAATTTCGCACGAACTACGTAATGTAATATTCTAATACAAACCTTACCAAAATAATATAATAATATTCATTCGACCATAAAATGATAGTGATAATGCATGACATGTTCAGAGTATACATCTAATTCAGAATACAAGTGATGTCAAAAGCAAAGAGGATGACACGATATCACTGGTAGGGGAATGCCTCATTCCTAGGTCCTGAGGGGGTGCAAAACAAACATGATTGGACGAAATTGATATATAAGTAGTACTAACATAGTTATTCAACAACGTACTAATCCCTAAATTTTATGAAAACTCAATAGTATAATATGTAAAAGGTTTTCGGAAAACATATATCATATAGTGTGCTTAATAGTGGTATCATATATCAGTATCTTACAGCTGAAGCCAATATAAATATCATCCCCCGTAGGTAGAACAATGACCATCAGAGAAGCACAAAAATCATTGAATATAATATTTTCAAACATAATACATATGTCTCAACGGAGCTCAGTAGCTCAAACATCATATCTTAAAACCTCTTCATAGTATATAGTTATCAATCATATATACTACAAAGAACGTAAAAATCAATAAGGTATGGTATTCCAAAATATTCTCAATTAAGCATGTTATCTCATAAAGTGTAAATCTAATTTACTCATAAACATTTCTTAAAACATAACCATTAAATTATACTTTTCATGTATGCATTTCTAATAGTAAAAACATGCATTTTAGAAGGGGTCCACTCATTGATACTTTGTCGTCGAATAGCTGTGCAAACTAGGAGGGACGGAAACGCCGTTAATAATCGTACCTAAGCACATAAAGGGTCCAATTAATAAAACTCTACCATAACGATTAAATTTTAAAAAACGAACATCATAAATGGATTTAAGACGTCGAAAAACATAAGGGGACCTCATGTACCCCTCCCCCCAACGGCAACGCGCTGAGATGGGTTGCCTGAAAAGTCGTCGGCGCCGCCGACAGTGGATGACGGAGCACAGTGCCTCTGGTGGAGGCGTGTGTGCTCCACGCACCGACATAAGCGGGCACCCATGCGCCCCTACACGCAGGCTCACACGTGGCATGGGATTTGGGTTGGTTCCACATGGGTTGGGCCAAGGGTTCAATGGGTTTGGGCCTAGGTTTGGGTTTGGGTTCAGATAAGGCCAAAGGCCTTCGGTTTGGGCTTTAGGGCTATTAGACTTGGGCTAGGTTTAGTGGGCCGAAGGCCCAAGTTTGCACAGCCTAAAGGCCAGGGTTTAGGGTTACCGGGTTGGGTCAACCCAGCTTTCAAGCCAATTTCCCAAAGAGGAAGCCGGAGACTTCCGAGCTCCGTTCAACTCCGATACACAAACATAGGACTCGATCCACCCACCAAAATGAAGTTTAAAGAATGTAGATTAAGATTATACCTTTTTCAAGTCCAACCGTGGCCTGTAAGTGGTCGGGAAATTGGCTCGAAGCCGTCGGACCTCGCCGGAGAGGTTTGTTGGGTTCTCTGTGCTTCAGAGAGGGGGATGGAGAAGGTCGACACTGGTGGGGGTGTTGCCGTCGTGATGAGTGGGTGGGTGAGTGTGTTGGTTCTCAAGAATGAAAGAAGAGTGAAAGAGAGATATCTGCAAGAAGGAGAGAGGTGAGAGTGTTGTGAGAGAGAGGGAGCGAGTTGCTTTTCAGAAAGAATGAGAAGAGTCACGGGGAAGGGAAAAAAGAAGGAAACATGTGGACCCCAGTGGCTCACAAAACAAGGTCACTAAAGACGAAACATGAAAATATCCGAAAAACATTCAATGTTCGAACGTAGAATCTTCGTTATAAATCTGAATTTGAAACCGTTTTGTGCCGATGAGTACAACAAGAATAACTTAATTAAATTAAACCTATGCGTTTCAATGAGACGGTCAACAATGTCAACTCAAGGGTAAAAAAGTAATTTCAAAAGTCCAACAATATGAAAATACCCTAAATTTGGGAGGGGTTTCACAATATCGACTCGAACCTCTACCACTTCGTCTACAAAGTGGTTGGATTTTGTTTTGTTTTAATCGAACTAAATCTATATATGGATTGTAGATAGACAAGCCTTGAAGAACCGTACCTGCCAATGGGTTTTTTTAATTTTTTTTTTCTTTGGTCTTAGATGTCATTTTACAGAGGATAACATTAGTATTAAAATGTAGATTAAAAAATAAGACAATGCAGTGAGTTTATCATCACTTATAATATATTCTCTAGAAACGCAATTCACAAGAAAGAACGGAGAAGCAGGTAGGCTAAAAGGGAATTAATCATCTGCTAATTAATTAACAATATTATAGCATTCGAAACCTCTAGCTGCTTTTTGCTTTAACAGCTTCCAAAACCTAATTCCTTAATTATTCTCCTCTTTATCGTCACTCTCGCTCTGCGCATATAAATACGATTACAGCCTTACATCCATCCTTACAGGCTTACAGCCTAGCCTAACCTTACTTTTATAAATTTTATATTTTTAATGACTAGTCTCCCTGGCTTTGAATTGGACATTGTTCCTAATAATAATTTAACGGACTAATTAGTACCAATCCCATTTTTAATGCGACGCGCTTAATTCATGGGACGACACGGCACTACTCAGTCAACAGACAGATATAGCCGCCACAAGACAAACCGCGTATAGAGGTAGTAGGCTGCCTCTGCCGGCCGGCACGCATTCCATTCCGCTGTGATCTCCAGCAGGCTGCACGTAATCCAATCCATTCCAATCCGTCATGGCAGAAGGAGGAACAACCTTGGAGTACACTCCGACTTGGGTGGTGGCTTTGGTGTCTAGTGTCATAGTCATCCTATCACTTTTCCTCGAGAGAACCCTTCACTACACTGGCAAGGCAAGCCAATCCAATCCTATCCATCAGTAGCGATGATGTCAATTTTTAATAAGAGAAGAGACTACAACTAATCAAGTTAACCCTCCTTGATTGTTTGCTTGCTTCAGTATCTCAAGAAACACAACCAGAAACCTCTCTTTCAGGCCTTGCAGAAGATCAAAGAAGGTCGGTCAAATTCCATTTTATTCATTCATGAATCGATACTATTGAATTATTTATATGATGAATCTAATTGGTGGTGCGCCATGCATGCAGAGTTGATGCTTTTGGGGTTTATATCACTGCTGCTGACGGTGTTCCAAGGACGTATAGCCAAAATCTGTATAACCGAAAAACAGGCCGGTCAATGGCTGCCTTGCAAGAAAGAGACCACCAGTACTAGTACTAGTGCCCATTTCCAGACCGTGTTCTTTCCCTGGAGCAGTGCTGCCCGTCGTCTTCTTGCTGAAGACTCTGCTTCCACCACGTCCGGCTCCTGTTCAGAGGTACCTAGCTACCTCTACTTTCACATGTTGGAGTTGTTCCACCTGATGATTTGACATGACAATCAAAACTCAACCGATCTAACCGACTCTATAATATATGTATGTATATCTAATTAATCTAACTAATTCTTTTCCAGGGGAAGGTCCCTCTGTTATCCACCACGGCATTGCATCATCTTCACATCTTCATTTTTGTGCTGGCTGTGGTGCATGTGACTTTCTGTGTTCTAACCATTCTTTTTGGAGGAGCAAAGGTAATATTAATTAACTGTCATCTTTAATTGATTTCTTATTCTTAATTGTCTTCTTCCTGTTCTCCATCTAATTCACTAATCATTCTACGGATATACCATCAATTATATTACTGTCGATGGAGCAGATACGTCAATGGAAACTTTGGGAGGATTCTATCACCAAAAAGGAGTACAACCCACAAGAAGGTAACACTAATACATACTGGTTAACTAACAAGTAACACAGTTAATGTAATGTTTACACCACTGATCAGGATTCAGATGGATAATTGTTCCTCACTATTGAAATATTATGTGTGCAGTTTTGACAATGAAGTTCACCCACGTCCACGATCATGATTTTATTAGGGGCCGCTTTCGTGGTATTGGAAAGAATTCAGCTATTCTTGGCTGGTTGGTGAGTCATCATATCAATATGAACAATCCTTTTTCCTTTTTATGAAGAGTAAATTAAATGCGCATCCAGGGTATGGACAATCCTTTTTCCTTTAATTAGCTAAGCTTCATCAACTTACTCTCTCTACGTCTGCGTCTACATCTGCATCTGCCTGCTAGTGCTAGTGCTACATCATAATATCAAATTCTGAGTTAAGGGGATCCCTTCTTTTTCAGCATGCATTTTTCAAGCAATTTTATGGCTCTGTGACCAAAACAGATTATATGACAATGCGACTAGGCTTCATCAGCGTAAGTTGATTTCGTATATTATTTTCTTTTCTCTTTGTGGTGCTCAATATTGCACATTTTGAATGTTTCCACACAAATTACACTTGCTGTTTCGAAATTCAGAGTGATTCTTTCTTCTGTAGACCCATTGCAAGGCAAATCCAAATTTTAATTTCCACAAGTACATGATTCGTGCCCTTGAAGCAGACTTTAAAAGAGTCGTTGGGATAAGGTTAGTTACACTTACAACCGATAACATCATAGATTCACAAGTATCATGCTCATAGTTCCATTAGCTGCATCTTCTTGCTAGCTGTTTAATTAGCTCACTTCCATACTCATGGACTTGGAGGATCATGAGATTTTATATTGGAATATATCGTCCTTGGAATGTTCCCTCTGCTGTCACAAGGCATTCTTACTTTGAGGATGCTATTAACTTTTTGTTTTTATTTGCAATGACAGCTGGTATCTTTGGATCTTTGTGGTCATCTTCTTGTTGCTGAATGTGTCGGGTAAGCTGTTACAATTTTGGGATTGTATTAGTTTTATTGGCAAGAATTTGAACCTGCTGCATCGCATGAAGATCATTACCGACACCTCACACATACTTGTGATGTTTAATTGTATGCAGGTTGGCATGCCTATTTCTGGATAGCATTCATTCCATTCATCGTAAGTTTGACAAATTTATACTTCGTAAAATTAAAACACTAGTTCTCGTTTTGTCTCCCCAAATCTACAGGCTAAGCAGGTAACTTAATCTAAGGTTGTTTCATCTGTTGTGATTATTTCTTAATTTTATTGATTGTCTATGAATTGGTGTGCAGCTTTTACTTGCGGTTGGGACCAAGTTGGAGCATGTAATAAGTCAACTGGCCCATGAGGTTGCTGAGAAACACATTGCAATCGAAGGTGACTTGGTTGTTCAGCCTTCAGATGATCATTTTTGGTTCCACCGGCCCAGACTCGTTCTCTTACTCGTTCATATCATCTTGTTCCAAAATTCGTTTGAACTCGCATTTTTCTTCTGGATATTGGTAACATTTTTCTTCAAAATCATCAAATTGAAGGTCAAAATGCTAGTGCTAGTAGATTACTTTCTCATATTTCACATTTGGTGCTTCAATCTCTTGCAGGTTCAGTATAAATTTCATTCCTGCATGATGGGGGAACTTGGTTATGTTATCCCAAGGCTTGTAATTGGGTATAAAACTATGTTCATTAATTATAAATGTTTGATATATTCGTATTCCAACACATGTTCATAAACCTGCTAACATGTTTTCTTTCTTCTCTCTCGTCCGAATGCCAATGTCTCAAGAGTATTCGTTCAGTTCGTCTGCAGTTACAGTACCTTGCCACTTTACGCAATTGTCACACAGGTGAGTTGCATTGCGGGCAAACACACACACACATAGAAGAGTTATTGCAGCAATTGCACTCCTTCCTTTGTTGCTCTATCCATCTTATGTCTTCTGCTTGTAATGAAATCAAGATGGGAAGTTCGTTCAAGAAGGCTATATTTGAAGAACACATACAAGAGGGGCTTGTTGGGTGGGCTCGGTCGGCCAAAAAGAATAAGGCGTTGAGAAACGCAGCTAATGCGAATGGTTCTGGTTCTGGTGCTGGTGCTGGTTCTACTCAAGTAGGTGTAGGTGTAGGTCTCAAAGAGAAAGAGAAAGAGGCTTCAGCGACACTTGAATTGGCTCAAAAACTGAAAGTTGGAAACAAGGAGGGATCTTCTCTCCAACGTCATGACACTACTTCTACAGGTGCGGCTGTGACTGCCGGAGAAATTGAGCCCCAACAGCCACTCATACAGCAAAGTAAACTTCAATAAACCTGCCGGAGAAATCAAGCATTGCGATTGGATCATATGCTGCGGCATACACTGCATTATGCTATCAAAGTGGATGTTGGTGATACAATTCTCCCTGCGAGTGTTTTTAACTCTTATCAGTTTAAAATGCTTGCAACACTTTAAGTAGGCATGAGGGTCTTCTAAACAAGTGATTTGTTATACCAAGCGCGTCATTGTTGGCATATACCAACTTAAATGTTGAATTGTAATGTTATTTGAATGTAAACCACGTAAACTGAGTTTTTAATAAAAATGATCGTGCCATGAATGGGGTTAAGATCCATGTTAGGTTTTTTTTTTTATTATTTTAATTTTTTTTTTAATGCATTGTTTTAGAAAGAACTTCAAATAGTCTGCCAAATTCTATATCTACTAAAACTCAGGGGATTGGTACTGTTCGTTAACAGTGCCGTTCCTGTTTCGTCCCTCATTTTCTTCATGATTTTTCAATTTTGGTGGGATTGTGCAGTAAATTGTCTATTTTGCCCTTCATCATACGTGCTACATGTGCCTGCTGCCTGTTTGCTTCTAAGCGATGTTGACACATTAGTCTGATTCAAGAGTTCTCCACCGTTCCTTTTCGTTTTTGGTGGGGAATGTGCTCGAAGGCACTGTGAGCATTTTTGCTCATCACCATAAACTATGGTGTATGCTCACCATACATCTAATCAATTGGCACGTGTCATTTCACTTAACTCTAGTTAACTTTCACATTAAATGTTAGTTTTTCAATTTTGAAAACAATTAACTAAGATTAAGTGAAATAACACGTCTCAATTGATTGGGTGTATGATGAGTATACACCATAGTTTATGGTGGTGAGCAAAAATACTCGCGAAGGCACTTCCATTTTCTTCCGTCGCTTTTCCCATTTATGTGCTTTTCAACCCTTTGTGTTTCCCTGCTTCTCTCTCTGCGTCGATCATGTGTCGTGTGAAGAGTTTCTTTTTCCGGCTGATTGCACTGTTTCAGGTGGTTTCTCTGCTTTTTTTTTTTTTTTTTTTTGTCTTTTGTTTTATTGGGAAGAAAATTTGTGTTTTCAATGTGGTTGTTTAATCTGATTGGGTTTTTTTGTTTCAGGAAAATTGGTGTGCGAATTTTAGGGGTTTTTTTGTGTACAACCTTGCAAACCCCTTCTGATTAATGTCTGTGAATTTTTTCTTTCAAATCTCTTTTTTTTTTTTTTTTTCAATGATTTGTGTGTGGCTGTTCCATCTAATTCGATTTTTCATTTTAGGAAATCTTGGTCTTTGAGGTTTAGGGGTTTAGTCTAGATCAATTGCTCGATTGCTGTAAAATTAAAGTCCTCTGTTTTTTTCTCCCTAGAACTCTGTTTTACTATGTTGCTTTTGTTGCAGGTGGCGGTGTTTGCTTGGTTTTGTGCTCTGGTCTTAGAAATTGAATAGTTTTTTTTTTTTTGTGGTTTCGTGCTATCTTGAACTCCAAGTGGAAAGCCCAGGGAGCAGAAAATGGACAATCACAATTATTATTGGTTTTATATTTAATTTTTAACTCAGTTTAATTTATTAATTTTTTTTCACCAATTAATTTGAATTATGTGGTGAAATGATCATATATAATTAAGTTTATTAGGTAGCTTTTTTTTTTTAGGGGGGTGTGTTTTAGTAGGTGGATCGGATTTCAAGTATTTTTTAGGGTGGGTAAAAAGGATGAGCGGAGGCAGGAAAATTCCTAAGGTAAAGTTCCTCTGCTCTTCTCCGTCTTTTCAAACGAAGCCTTTAGGCACATAACTTCGTTTTTCCAAGTATTTTTTATGCGCCGCTGTCAACAGTCGATCAGTTTTTAGGCACACAAGTAATCCTATGGATTAGAATTTGACGAAATTACACTGATTCAGATGATATTGATCAAATGAATAAGTTAGAAACTAAAAATTACAATAGTTTCATGAAAACTACATTAGTTTCTTATTGCTTTTATTACTGAACATATTTTGTGTATATGTAGTGCTTTATTTTCAAGGTTATTCTCTCAACACCATGTGAATGTACAAGTAGTCGATATGAGGAAAAATGTAGACATGACTATTACCATATTTGGATGCTTAATAATGCAGTGGTATTGAAGCTAAGCAGCCTAACTCTGCCATTAGAAATTGTGCTGGAGTTCAGCATATTAAGAATGGTGAAGGAGTTTAAGGCCGAAGTGGAAGCGATTGGCCATGTCCACTATAAGAATTTATTGAGTTTGCTTGGTTATTCAGCTAAAAGAGCTCTTGATATTCATTTGTTAAATCTTGTATACCTTCGAGTTTTGGTCTTTTGCTAAGTTGTGTTTTTGTCTAATGCTTTAGGTTTGTTTGTACCATATTTGACCAATCCCGAAACTACTGAGTACCGGTTAACGTTATACCGTTAAGGAGCTAGAAGAGTTTCCTTCCAACCAGGAGGCCAATCACAATGCGATACGTGTCAACATCATAAGTCAATCACAGCGCGACACGTATTAATGTCAGAATAAAGCTAGAAACTCTTCTATAAAAGGAGATCATTTTCCCACAATATTTCCTAATGTCATTTGTATTAAATCTGCACTTGTACTCACTAAAGAAAAGCTTGAACCTATGTACTTTTGTAAAGCCTTCACAATTAATGAGAACTCCTCTACTCATTAGACGTAGCCAATCTCGTAGCCAATCTGGGTGAACCACGTACATTTTGTGTTTGCTTCCCTGTTCCTATCCATTTACATATTTATCCACATTAGTGATCGGAGCAATCTAGCGAAGATCACAAACTTAACACTTTCTGTTATACCAAAGTCCTCGCTGATTTTGTGCATCAACATTTGGCGCCGTCTGTGGGAATCGACACAAAAAACTATGTTGGTTCTCTTTCATTTTTTTACCTCCACCGTGAATTTACAAAATCTGCAAAAACCCAAAGCTTTTCCAAAAAATCCACAGAGCCACCTCCTCTCTCACTCAGTTTCTCTGAAACACGCAAAAAACACCTTTTCCTTTCCAAAAAGCTACGAATTTCAGCTATGGCGGATCTGTACGGATCAGCGCCGGACTTGGAAGAAATCTCGAACATTATCAGCGAGCTCCTCCATAGTCACAGCTCCTCCGCTTCCTCAGCTTCTTCTAGCATGCCCTTTAAGCCCACTTACATGCACCTGCTGCATTCGTCAGTGCCGCTGCCACTCCAGGCGGCGACGCAGTCCGAGATCTTAACTCCGGAGGCCAGGCATGAGGATCATGTCCGGTTTGCTCAATTGGTGGACCGGTCTGGCTCGGACCAGCGAGTAGTGGGAGGAAATTCGAACTCTGCTGGTGTGTTGGAGTCGTCGTCCGGGTTCTACTTCTCCGATTCCGATGGCTGCTTCACGGCGAAGGTGAAAGAAGGTATGGAGCCTGATGGGAGGAGGATCTCGTCTGAGAATGATCTCGGCGACTTTAGATGTGACAGTGAGAAGGGTCTGGAGGAGGCGAAAAATCACCACCGCAAATCAACTGCTGTTAAGTTTTAAGTCTCCTGAGTAGGATAACACTACACATAAATCTCGTTTATACTACTACTCTGCTGCTGATGATGCCGACGTGGACAACACAAACAAATCAACTATTATTGCTTTTTCTTCCAAATCCAGATCATCACCTTCGAAGAAGAACACAAACAGCTATGGCTGACAGAGCTTTGAGACTGACCCAGCCGAAAAGAAAGATCTAAACACCGAAAGTGCCAGTAATATTCGTCGTCCCCTTGCTTTCCTTATTCCTTAGCAATGGTCGTCGACAGCACGTAAATTTGAGGAAGACGGTAATACTTATCGTCACTTCTCGAAGCTGACTTCGGCAGACGAGGATGACATCTCGGCAATGAAAATAAACCCCAAAGACATCGTTGCGCTGCCGTATTCTTCCGGGACGACAGGGCTACCTAAAGAGGTTATGCTGACGCACAAAAGGTTGGGCTACCAAAAATTGATTCTTCCGTGATTGCAGATAAGACTTTTTTTCTTTATTATTTTGCTTTATCATTATTACTTCCCTAAGCCACCAGAGAATGATGAAACAACCCACTACTCGATCAAACAACCCACTACTCGATCAGTCTCAGAGATCATTGCAAACCATCAAACAGCTCAACCACTCCCACAAAAGAAAAAGAAAAAGAATGTCTGGAGAAAAGCAGAAAGAGAAGCAGAAAGTAAAAGCAGAAAGCAAAAAAAGATAAAAAGAAGCAGACATAACTGCGGTGGTGATGGCATGCAGAAAAGGGAATTATGGGCGTGATCCATTGAGCAGATGGTCGGATTTATTTTTAATGATGTAATTTATTTTTCTTATCTTTCAGAGACATCTGTATAACCCCATGAAAGGGTAATAAAAAAAACGGCAAACCCAAAATAATGGGCTGGAATGTTATGTGGAGGGCGAAGGCTCATATGCCCAAAAGAGTCAGGCCCTCTATTATCACCAACCAGGTGATCAAAAGTACGTTCAATACTCCAAAATTATTCGGCAACCTGCCGCTATTATTACCAACTAGGTGATCAAAAGTATGCCCAGTACTCCAAAATTATTTGGCAGCCTGCTGCTATTATCACCAACTAGGTGATCAAAAGTACGTCCAGTACTCCAAAATTATTCGGCAGCCTGCCGCTGTTATCACCAACCAGGTGATCAAAAGTACGTCCAATACTTTAAAATTATTTGGTAGTCTGCCGCTATTATCACCCACTAGGTGATCAAAGTACGTCTCGTACTCCAAAATTATACATGAGCAGCACTCATGTCAATCATACATAAACATTCATGAGCATTACTCATGTCAATCATACATAAACATTCATGACCATTATTCATGTCAACATTCATGAGTATCACTCATGTCAACATTCATGAGCGTCACTCATGTCAACATTCATGAGCGTCACTCATGTCAACATTCATGAGCATCACTCATGTCAACATCCATGAGCATCACTCATGTCAATCAACATAAACAATCATGAGCAGCACTCATGTCAATCAGCTTCGAAGGCTTCATTTACAGAGTTCTAGCTTCAAAAGCTTCATTTACAAAAACTCCAGCTTCAAAAGTTTCATTTACAAAAGCTTCAGCTTCAAAGCTTCACTTGCAAAGCTTCACCTACAAAGCTTCAGTGCAGGGTATACAAATACCGCCATCGAACAACCGCCACTTCAACCCATACATGAATTCAATTTGAAGTCTCCATCCAACAGACCATATTGACTGAAGACTTTGGGGACTACATAATGTACCATATATTGGGCCTCAACTGGGCCTCATGAAAAATACTTGGGGGACTTAGCCCATTATTTATGTACTGAGGAGCGAGCACTTATTCTATAAAAGGGACTCTCTCACTTTCATTAGAGAGCACCCATTCTTCATGTACTGAGGAGCGAGCCTTTATTTTATAAAAGGGACTCCCTCACTTTCATTAGAGAGCATCGCCGCCTGCTGAGCAACCGCCTCACTGCGAGCATCACTCTTAACACATCACTTATGTATTGAGGAGCGAACCCTTATTCTATAAAAATGACTCCCTCACCATCATTAGAGAGCATCCCTGCCAGCTGAGCAACCGTCTCGCACGAGCATCACTCCTAACCCATCACTTATGTATTAAGGAGCGAGCCTTTATTCTATAAAAGGGACTCCCTCACCATCATTAGAGAGCATCAACGCTAGCTCATCATTCATGTATTGAAGAGCGAGCCCTTATTCTATAAAATGGACTCCCTCACCTTCAACGCCACAAGCCGAGCCAACCAAGGCAACATAAGCCACAAACCGAGCAGCCTCGCAACATGTGCTACTTCTAGTTGAGCATTATTTCACTTTGAGCACCGCCTCATATCAAGTATCAGTTCAAGACGACATCTAGTTACTTCGGCCCACGCATAGACTGAATTTCAAGTCTCCAGCCAAAAGAATCTCTTGACTGAAGACTTGGGGGACTATTGTTTGTACCATACTTAAGGTCTCCGTATTTAGATCTCGTATAAATACTCGAGGGACTTAAATGTAATTATGTAATAAATGAAGGGGAAAATATGTAATAAGTGAGGATCCCTTATTCTATAAAAGGGCCTCATCACCCTCACAAACCTCAAGCCTCACATCCCCTAAAAAAAGCTCTGATCCTCACAAACAGAGAGCTCTATCAAACTCTCTCTTTCTCTGGGGGACTTCCCCTCACCCTTGTAATCCATACACACAGTTAGAGAGAAATACAATCAACATTAGTGTGGACGTAGCCCAAACACTGGGGTGAACCACGATACATCTTGTATTCTTTACTTTCTTGCAGATTCACGGTCGGATTTACGTTGTTCCAAGACCCTTTCGGTTTTGTGCATCAACAGACCTAAAAGAAACTAGGAAAGGAATGATGCACAGTGATATAGAATGCTTAAATTGAAACCTCAGTTTACAACTTTTGCTACCCTAATTGATGGACAGGAATATAACTTTGCGGTAGCACCCTGCTAAACAATATTTTTTCCTATGTTTTATCCAGCTTTTATCTAATATACATTTATCTTTTTCAATCTTTGTTATACATTTAAGATGCTGAAACAAAGCAAACGCACAAAAGTTTGATAAGGTGCTATAAAATTGCCGAAAAAAGGTCATCTCCAATTCGTGCAAAGCCACATTCCTTTCCATGAATAAAAACACTAGGTAACCATACTTTATCCTTATTTTGTTTATGATGTAATTCTATTGTCATATAAATTTATTTCATATTTTTCAATTTATTTTCCTTGCCTAGGATGCTTCCTTGACAATCAACACTACCAGAGGAAAACTTGTAGTGGTGCAGTATAAGCAACTTTTGTCATATTTTTGTTATTCTGAAAACTTCCCAACATTTTCAATATAAGTAGTTTTAATCTTCTATGGTGTAGGCTTTTACATCTTTGAAACATGATTTTTCTTACAATTTATAATCCCGCAGCAACGCACGGGCAAAACTTTCTAGTGATAACTACAAACTGGTTAACTCTTGGCTTAACTTAGTATGCAATTCTCACATAGATTAGACCTGGTCAGGCAAACTTTCTTGCTAGTCGGGCTAATTTGCATGCTTCTGAAGTGCTTTAAAAAAAATCTTAAAGAAAATGGATACTACAGGCAATGAAGCAAAGCTTTAAACATAAATACAAGTACAAAGAAACTGGATTACAAAAGAAATTAAAAAAAAAAAAGGGTAGGCTTGCAAAGCTTTAAAGTTTTTTTGTGTTATTAGTTGAGTGTCATTTTTTTCATTCTTTTATGATGCTTTATATAAAACAAACATTCTTCTTGTTTCAGCCTTTTACTCTCAGAATAATTCTTTCTACTTCTAGTTGTTGATATGACTACTGACAAAAAATAAGAATTTACATTACTTGAGCTTTCATCCTCTCAAAACTATCAAAATGCCATCATAAAGTAGCTTTTTATAGGTAAAAACCGATTGGATTAAATGTACAGTGTGAAAGAAGGTTTGCAACCGACAATGCCACATATAAAGCACTTTTAAAATCTTTGGACGTGCACACTGTTCATTTCTGTCAAAATAAATACGCATCGCTCCTTTTAGATGAAAATAAAGGACTTGGCCTTTGACTGTCCCAGTATTTATTTAACAGTAAAAGCTTAAATTGTTATCCATAACTTACCTAGTTTTGACTTGTCATCTAGTTTTTCTTGTAAATTTAACTTTCAATCATGCCCCAATTTTCATAGATTCAAATATATACATACTTTATGCACGATCTTGCTATATAAATACTGGCAAGAAATACCAGTTTCAAAGCCGATGTTCAATATTGATTAATGAACATAAACAATCTTCTCATTCATACGAAGCAGGCAGCCTCCATGGCGTGCAAATCTAATTGATTTGGCACACAGATTGTACGGACATCTTGGATTTTGTGCTGGGACTTCATATATTCTTCCAGCTGCTGAATTGTTTCTGGATTTGGGAATTGTTAAGAGGATCTATCGCCCTTATCTTTGTAGGTATTTCTGGAGGAAAGACTCTTCCGGCCTCCACGCGCTGCTGTTATGGCACCTCGTGCCTGCTTGTTTAAGCACTTTATCAGCTCAGCATCAGTCATTTTCGGTGTCATTATCTCCCTCCTGCGGAAGCAAAACCCGTACCATTGGAGTGTAGCGTACAAAAACGAGCAGAAGGGTCTCAAACAATAGATAAAGTCCCTTGTTATATATCCTCATCCTGTAGACACCAAACCTAAGGACCTTACTCCCACGGTAACCTTAGTACAGACCACTCCACATATAACCCCAGGAACACAAGGTAAGACAACTGCTATTAGCCTATTACAACTGCAATAAGGTATGGATCCACAAGATCTTTACGCATGAGGTCGTAAACATAAGCTACCTAACATCTGCTACGCCATGATAGACAGCACACTCCAAGGCCTAGATAGATCCTAACTTCAAGTCCATGTAGGAAGCACAATATAAAAACAATTTCAGGACCTACCTTGTCACTCGCATCTTCACATTCAGGTTTAGTGCTTGGGCCTGCTTCACAGTTTCTTAGACCGTCATCCACTCCTTTCTCTTCATGATTTAAATTTGAAGTCTGATCCTGATATATTGCAAAATTGTGAGTACGAACTTGCAAATGCAATGCATGATGCAAGAATGTGTTGGTATATGGTCCAGCCCATGATCAATGTTCTAGATTATTCTAGTAAGCAAAAGAGATGGCTGGAGCATGCTAGACAATTCTAGCATGTTATTAAGTTGATGGAAGAAGCTAGAGAGTACTAGCTTCCTTGGTTGCAAATGGAAAGATCTAGAAGCTACAAGTATGTGGCTAGTCTAGATTTTTCTATACTAGAGGTTTGAAGAAGGAACTAGAAACTAGTAGAATGCCAAGCCCTCACCTATAAATATGGGTGTGATGTAACCAATAGAGAACTAAGAGTGAGTAGCAAAGGATCAAGTCCAAAGCTAGAGTTCCACTCCAAGAGTGAGAGTGAGAGTGTTCCACTACACATTGTGTGAGTGAAGTTTAGAGTGATAGAAAGTGTGTGTTATACTTTCTTGTATCCATCAAGCCTTGTCTTTGGCTTGGTAAGACTACTCTTGTTGTATTCATCTTTTTCATATAGTGAAGATTGATCCTTGTTTGGTGGACGTAGGCATAAATTGCCGAACCACATAAATTCTTGGTGTCCATTTTCTACTTTACCTTGTGCATTCTCTATCTTGTAGTACCGACATTCCTAACAGAATGCATCTCCAAGTAAACAAGGACTGCATAAACAAAGAACCCTTTTTTTGGTCGAAGTGAATTTGTCAGAATGCCTCTCCAAGTAAGATAAAATTATACAAGACAGACTGTAAGAGTCATCTTTATCACAAGCCGATCATTATTATTATACGAACAAAAGAACTTTCCAATTTACTCTGCAAATATCAGTTATGATTTCACTAATCTTCATTTTGTACATAAATAATCACTTAAGACCTCAGATTGTTGCTCAGACGCTTCCATTTCTTCATGACATGACAGCAAGTAAACGATGTACCTGATCTAGACACTTCATGACATGACAGCAAGTAAACAATGTACCTGATCTAGCAAACGCAATGAATCAACACCCTCTATGTTCGTTTCATTTAACACACAGGTGTGTGTCATCTTCAGTTTCTTCATCACAAGAACTAGCATCCCTATCGAAACCTCCTTCAATGAACTGCATGTAACAACATGATATTGAGAACATTATAACATACAAAAAAAGCCAAAGTGAACAAATATTGGACTCACAGATGTCTTGCATATGATTGAAAAAGAATTTTTGGTTAAATGAAATTGATCACAAATAATTGGACAAGGCATACTGTAACCACAACATGCAATATACACTCGATAACCCAGGGAAGTGTTTTTTACAGAAGGTGGAACATACTATATGCAAAAGTAAAGAAATTTAAATGGGTGTATCATGTAGGCTCCACAAGTATACATCTAGCATGTAGCATGAATCTACCATGCTTCACAACGATACGATACCTTCTCAATGTCTTCCTGATCCTTCCTAGTAAACCCACTGGCAGCAAGTTCCTTGTCCAGAAAAAGGGGCATCCTTGGCTATTGAAGAAAGAGAAGGCCTTCCGCTTTCATCTGTATCTACCTCTGTATCTGTTCCATCACATCATCTCTGCATTCTTGAAAAGTCATGTTGAACCTGAGAGAAAGAAAGAATTAACAAACTAGAGGGGACCTTTATCCCCAACCTTTTTTCTTCCCATAACCTCAGGAGTCAGGGGTTGCAGAGGATACATAGCCAACACCATAGACTAATGACCTTAAAAGAGAGATGAAATCGGAGGAGTCAACAAAGAAGCAGAATTGGTAGTTGAACATAGCCTATGTGTTATTGTTCAGTGTATTGCTTCTAAATTAACTGTATGTTATTAAGAAGATGGTGCCAATTGCCAAATATCGCCTGGAAGCACTCCTCCTGTCAACCCACCATGTGCATTAGCTGGTTTGGTATTGCTATGCTTTGAAAAAAAGCTGCTGTGAGAATAAGCGGCTGTGAAATAAATCAGCAGAGTGTTTGGTAAACTTTTTTGTAAAAGTGTTTTTGGAAAAAAAAAAAAAAAAAAAAGCAGTCTGATAGTGGGTCTTTTCATTAAAGGAGCACTGTAGCTCCGTGTGCTTTGAAAAAAAAACCAATTTTCCAAAGCTACAAATAGCAGCTTCAGATTCTTCATTTGATTTCAGCTTATTCTCACAGCAGCTTCCAAAATAAGCTCTTTTTTTTCAGTTTACCAAACACCGAAAACACTCACAGCTTTTTTTCATGGGTACTTTTTTTTAAGCATCTTACTCTCAAACCACCCCTTAGAAGAGTCGCGATGCAAGAGCAAGCTTGAGCAGTTCTTCTTGGGATAATAAGACCCATTTACAAAAGAAATGTCAAATTATTATAACCATTAAAATTTGTATTTTTTCAACTGAATTATTAAATGTTATTTTCTTATTAATATAGAACTTTAAATGATTGTATTTATTAAAAAAACCATTGAAACAAAATTTTTATTGGTTAAAATGTTAGTGGAATAAGTAATCCACCATTAAAATTAAAGGAAAACTAACGAAAATTTCAAAAAAACTTCTCTTTTAACGAAAAGTCATTTTTAAAGGTATAGTGAATAGTGTCAGTTAAAGGTAAAAATATGATTTTTCATTAAAAGTGAACAGTATCGGAAGTGTTTTGTTAAAACTCCCTAAAATTAATTAAAAATAAATTTGATGTTAATGTTAAATTTGACTCCTAATCACAAAGGCTTCAAATCCAGTCAGCAAATAACACTTTGGTTGGAAGAATTTTTTTATGTCAAATATGCACAATAACATTTTCAACTAGGATTTGACATTTCCCTTGAAAATGTTCTAAGGAATCTAAATCACTGGTTGGTCAGTGCATCTATGGAGCGTTCAGATAAACCGATCTTATTACCATTTTTTTACATAATTTTCAGTTTTTTTTTACTAGGATTATCTCCCCTCCTCTTTCCATCCCCTCCTCTCACATTCTTTTATTTTGTTTTTCTCTTGCTATAAAAAATTAATATAAGATGTTGACGTGGCTTAACTGTGACCGTTCGATTAAGGGGAGGGAAAAAAAGAGGTGAGAGAATCCTACTTTTTTTTTATCATTTTAATTTTGTTGTCTTTTCAATTTCTGAGTTACAAGTGCTCATTAAACCGAAATAGGATCCTCTTTGGATTCTCTTTGTGTGGATTCGAATGATCAATCAATCGTGTCCATTCATCGTACATTGTGTGACCAGTTTTCATTAGATACTATTTATATTCAATTTAAAATTTAAAATAATTTCTAACCACACGATGTACGATGAACGAACATGATTGATTGATCTCTAAATCCTTACAAAGAAGATCCTTGTCTCATTAAACCAGAAAGGGATCCTCTCCGGATCCCTTTCACCTAATCCTCCTCATCAAACAATCCGGACCCTTGAAATTTGATCCAACAGCTAAAACTACGGGCCCACTTTAACAGTTATAATAACTTTAACTGTTGGATCAAATTTCAAAAGTCCAAATTGTTTAATGAAGATGATTAGGTTCTAGAGAGGATCTCTTTCCCATTAAACCCACTTCTGGTGTGACAGATTTGGACGTTTTTTATGAAAGAAATTATCAGAGTTTTCTCTCTCTATCATGCCTCTCTTGTGAGATTGATAGTTTTTGTTTTCTAGTTCAACAGTTTTGTAGCCTTGTAAGATTAGTACTAGAAGAGGCTCTTTCGGATTTTCAGCTCTCTCCTCACAGAAAGAGAGTGGACTCTATATTTCATTTCTCATTTGACTTTAATTCGTTTCTTTCAATATCGCCTTGCATCATAAAATGTGTGGCACAAGGCTGGGCTTATATCGCTGGGGTATTTGGCCCACTAACTGCCCTCTTAATTTGGACCGTTGGAGCCCCTTTTTGAGGTTGAAGGGCTAAAAAAGCCTTGCCCTTGCCCTAAAGCAACGGGTGGATGGTTTACCAGTACCAGTCCACCAGAAGCCTTTCCCAAGGGGAAAAGATTAGAACCAAATCCACCCCACGCATCATTAACTTGAAAGAAATAGTTCTCTGACAAGTTATCATTTTGTTTACATGCTTTCCACGCATACTTGCAACCTGAAAATACATTAAACCAACACAAGGGCATGGCCGAAATCTAGACATATAGTTTTCATGTGAAACGACGTTTGAAACTTGAAGTACATTTAAATGACTATATATAACATATCAAGTCTATGACTAAAAATGAGTGATAACTCATAGAATCCTCCACAGTATGAGGATTACCACCGCCACGGGTAAGGTAACTTAAGCAGCTCAGTGTATTTGGAACAAAGCACAATTATCACTACAAGCACCACATGAAGCTTTGCTATTCATTCTTCTGCAGCACTAGCAGCACTTAGGTCCACACTGAGGTCAAGAACCTGCTCAAACATTCCAGGAAATTTGGTGAAACCTTAAATGAAAGACATGGTTCTATGAAACAGTAAACAGAAACAAAGGCAAGTTAGTTAATCAAGGAAATGTCCATCGACTTTAAGGATGACATGAAATCGAAAACAACAGAACCAAACTAATTGGGCGATGCATAAAATTGTATTTCTTACCTTCCCTGTTATCAAGGTGTACATGTTGAGTACATCCAAGACGGTGGACTCAAAGTGTGTTGTGGCATCATAACTCTGTTAAACATAAGAAGCCTTTTGTCAAGTGCGCATAAATCATATTGAAGAGTGCCCAGTACAGGTCAAGGCTTGAATAAGACTTACGGTTGATATAAAGCAATTGTCCAAAGCGGGTTCATTAACAGGCTCATATCTGTCATAAGTCTCAAAAAAAATCTCGTCAACAGGCCCTAAAAGGTCAATCCCTGGCTTTAGCTCAGTCTCGGGATGATCAGTCTCTGCATCTGTTGATACAAATGCAATAAATTTTCCCTTTGGAGCAACATTGTGAGAGTAGGAGCAACAGAAAAGATACCTGTTCAGTCAATAAAGCACCAAAGAATTGGCCTCCAGTAATAAGAAAATACAACAAAAAAGAAACAGGGAGAACTCGAGATGAATAAATATCCACCAACAAGCTATTGGTTCAAAGTATACACGAGTTCCCCAGAGGCCTGCTCTAAATACCACAGTCTTTTCCTTTTGGTAGTAGTTTGGGGTCGAAATGATAGTAGGATAATATTTATATGCATCAAGCAAGTGTTACCACGAAACCCTTCCAACAGTTATAGAATAATACAACTTATTATCCCTCCACCCGATATAACATTGCAATTGCATATCCAATTACACAACAGAATTTAAAAATTGTGGTTAGACATTGTATGCATATAAACTATACCATTCCTTTCTTCCTATTAAAGAAAACCCATTTCCTTGCCATAGCATAAAACAACCTAGTCATGGGATTGTTTTTTCTAAAGCAACAGTTACAAAGGATCTTCTTAAATATGCACACGGCATTCATTGCAAAATAAATATTGGTCCCAAACAAAAGATAAGAGAACTCACATATCTGATCTGCGACCCAACTGCTTCTGTGGCAGGATAACCTGCACTGAGTGAGACTCATTGGTGTTTGGAATTGGGTGGCTCATGATGGCAATAGCTCTTGCAACCTTACCAACCTTCCTAACCTGTCAAAATGCAATAAATTTTCAGTAAGTGTTTGGGAATAAGCATTTTTCTTCACCCTTCAAGCAAGATACAGAAGAACAGAGAAGATATTGTGTCCCTTGCAGACCTATAAATAAAAACAACTATATGCGTACTTGTAAGGCACAAGATGAACAGAAAACTAATATTAACATCCCACCACCTTTAAATACTTTACTCAGAAAGGTTTACCTTGTTAGGCAAGTAAGAAGGATCACAGACAACTTTTTTGCACTTAGCAGTTTCCCCTTCAGATGTGACACCAATAACTTTCCCTTCCTCGTTGAACTCTACCTGGCATCATGCATCAAACTCAGTGTCTAGACAGGAATTAAACACAAACTAATGCAAAATGAAAGAGTGTTAAAACCAAGAAAAATATGTAAGGATTACCTTGCACTCAGGCTTATTCAACATATAAGTCCCACCATAAACTGCACTAAGTCGTGCAAATGCCTAAATGAAGCACCCCAAACAAAATTGAATATCTTTACCAACTTTGAGATGAAATACAATACTGTAATTAAATAGAGAGAAAGATACCTGGGGAAGCTCTCCTAATCCATACAGAGGATATATGTATGGTGATCCTCCTTGAAAACGTGCAAATGACTCCGCATAAAGCTATGACACAACCACGTGTTAAACTCAATTACAAAAATGAACATTAATACATGAGAATTTAAAAACAAGACATAAAAATATCATATATGAAGCCCGACCAGTATTTACCTTCATTCTCTTCACGGTATCTAGAGCAGGCTCATTCAGGTAGCGATCATCCCTATGAAGTGCCAAAGCATGCCCAATGAAGTCAACAGTGTTGTCATCGAGACCATATTTTCTGTCAAAACATCAACCACACAAAAATATAAACAAATGTTCTTGGATTGTTACTTTATCAAAATAAGACCACCTTTCTTTTCTACAAGGAACCCTATACAATAGAAAACAGAGCCAAAGCATTGGTACCAATGAGACTGTAAAGACCGCAAGTTATGATTCTTCTTAGAATGATTATAGAGTTCATTTGCAAAAAGGTTATTGCCCTAGCACTTACGCGATCAAATCTCTAGTTGTCACTCTTGTTAAGTCCATTCCCTCATGTGTTTTAGGATCAGTTTCACTATAATCTTGAACATATAGGATGAACTTGCGTGCACGGCGCTTTTCAAACAGACCCATGAGTGGAGATTTAAGGGCCTCCATGTCAGTTGCTGGAACCTTGTGAACCTGTTGCAACAATTGAGATCCCACCCATAAGTTTTAAGATGAAATTTATACAGGACAGCGTGTGAGTGTCTTTGTGAGTGTAGTTACTAAATGCAGTTTTCCAAAGAGTTAGCGGAACTACCTTTCCTTTATTATAGACAAAACTACCATCCACAGCTTTGAAGTACAAATACTTGGTGACATCTGTGTGAATGAGGACACGCACTAGAGTGCCATTGGCCATCATAAACTAGACAAAGAAAAATACAACAAATTAGGAAAACATGAAAACAAATATATAAAAGAAAAACAAACAAAATAATAATGGGCCAAAAACAATGCAAAAATCAAGGACACACAAACATACCTTAGGGACCATGTCCACGTTATAATCCCTACTAGATCCCAAATGTGCAGGGGGCTTATCATCTCCCCTGAACCTCTTCCATAGCTGCAAGTTAATGATAATTTAAAGATCAAAATTAATAATAGAGTATAAAGTTTGAGAGACCGACCGAGTGGGCACGAGAAGGGGGGGGGGGGCAGAGAGAGAGAGACAGTGCAACATAAGTACAGATGTGACTTCATCGGAGGCTTTCAAGTAGACGGCAGAAGGGGACCTGGACAAGATTAAGTGATGCACACTCTCCACCATAATAATCGTTCCGATCCATGTGCAGAACCTGGTTCACAGAATACAAGTATCAACAATAAAAGTACCCAAGTGTTTTGATCAACATTCTGTCATATTCAACGGAAAATAAAGAAATGATAAATATACAAAGCATTGGTTTTAAATGATAGCAATCATGTCATACACTTGATAATAATGTAGTCGCTAAGCAATCAGATGAAATTCCAAATTCCAAGTTTCAAACGCAGCCACCAAACCTATTACTAATCAGATGAATATTCATCATTACAAGTAAGATTATTATTTTTTTTTTAACTTTCCTTTTTGTTATGGTCTAATAAGATTGATAGTAGGTTGAAGGTTAAGGAGCGTGAGCGTTGGATTCATGTGTTGAGATCAAAATCAGTTGATGCATTTAGATTACATGAAATATCAAATATAACATCCAATGAAAATAGAAAAGAAGGCGAAGGTGGTTTGAAACATTGAAGCTACATCCCTCCGGTTCCAACTGCAAATAGATCCCGTCGGCCCAATTGGCAAATCAATCACCCATACAAATCAAACGAAATGAAATCACAGAGGAAATGTACAGAAAAAAAGTCCATTGGTGATGAGATTTGATGTTGAAATTTAAAAGGTCAGGAGAGAAGAAATAGTAGAAAGAGTAGGGGGGAGTGGAGAGTGGTGGAATAAGAGACCTTGAGGCCGTCGACGGAGAGAAGACCGCTGAGGATGCATTCTTTCAGACCCGTTCCCAACACTATGACGTCATACTCTTCGTCCATTTCCTCCTCGCTCAGTCGCTCCTCCTATCCTATCCTATGATCTCAACGCAACGGATCAGACTTCTCACACAATTCTAGGGTTTTAGTCACAACGCTCCTCTCTGTCTCACGCATGTCTATCTATGTCTCTGAACTGCACTAACTAATATATTACCCCTGCTACTTTTCTTTTCTTTATTTATTTTATTTATTTTTCTTTTTGGTCTGATTGCTATATTCTACAGCGTACCTAAAACTTAATTTTTTCTTATAAAAAATTTCATATATAGCAAAAATGTACTTGAATAGTCTCAAATATCCTCAAAACATAAGTTTAATTACATTATTTTTGTGAGTCGATGCTCGAACTTGGTGGTCTGTACTCTAATGGCATGTTTACGTAAGGGTAATCGGAATAAAGAAAGGGAATTGAATTCCGATTACGGAGTATTCCGGTGTTTACTAAATATTAAGGAATCAAAAAAGTGGTGGAGCCCACACGAAACAAGGAATCCAATTCCTGAAATTGGAGGAACCGGATTCTCTAGTTTTGTGAGGTATTTGAATTCCCTAAGGGCAAGGGAATCAGGAATGCATCTTTTATTCCAATTATGCCCTCACTTGTTTCTTATTATCCTAACATTGCCCTTCATTTGACACTCATTATGTCATTTTTAATAAATAAATAAAACCTATTTATATTTTTTTATATAGATAATTTTATTATATAAATTTAATTTAATTAATTAGTATGAAAATAATTTATTTATGTAAGGGCAATTTAGTCATCAACTTATTTTTCATTCCGATTGAAGTGAATTAGTAAACAACTTATATAGACTCAATATCATTTTTGCCATGTTTTAATAAATAAATAAAACCTATTTATACATGCTTATATAGATGAATTTTATTATATAAATTTAATTAAGAATTTAATTAAATTAATTAGTATGAAAATAATTTATTTATGTAAGGGCAATATAGTAATCAACCTAGTTTTCATTCCGATTGAAATGAATTAGTAAACAACTTATATGGACTCAACATCATTCCTACTCCGATTCCTGACAGTTTTAGTAAACAACTTCAACAGGAATCTGATTCTGATTCCACCTCATTTCAATTCCTCCTCAATCCAATTCCCCCTCAATCCAGTTCCTCTCAATTTGATTACGGATTAGTAAACGCGCCATAAATAGAGATCTATAAACTGGTGAAACACCATGAATAGTTCTTAATAACACAAACCTAATTATTTGAGGAGAATGAAATTAAAATATTAGGAATTTACGATATATCCTCTAGTAGTTGAAAGAATAGGGTTTAGAGAATGGGAATGCGGTGATTATGACTTTAATCACTTTGAAATGATGATCAACGAATGCTCATGGATACTTTATAATATCATTACAATTACAAATATCATCATTCGTTTTCTCAATTAAAACGTCTACACTTAAATGGACTTCTATTTAACACTTTTCAAATTGAAATGTGAGGGATCAAAATAATAAATTAGAGAAACTTTGGGGAACATTTGTCATGAAAACTGAAAAAAAAAAAAAAAAAAATCCTTGTGATAATTTTGTAGACAAATAAATTAAAAAGAAAAGGAAAAAAAGAGAGGAAAATGAATAAACATGACAGGGGTTTGCTCTGTGCTGAGTCTTTCTCTCCCACACCACAATTAATCAGAGGTTTGCTATATCTATATTTCATGTATTTTTCTAGTTTTGCTCCACTCTTTATTTTGGTTGTTACTATTTATGCACTCATTTTCCATTTTATTACTCCATTTCCTTTATTTTCTCATTTCCCTAACGAATTCTTTTCAGTTTTTATAAATTTGTTAAATTGTTGATGAAAAGATTGTGGGTGGTGCTGTAGGTTGGTTCTCTTCTCGATCCTTGATTCTATTGCTGGAATCCCTTTTATATACGCTGAAAGGAAGGAAGGAGGGGGTTCCATAATTCCAGTCTAGGGTTTTCCAGTGTTATGTAATTGCGACTGAGGTCTTATCTCATATTTGATATTTGACTGGTATGTATGGTTGCTAGATTTGAACTTGTCTCTCTGGTTTGCTTGTTTTGGATTGCCTTTTCCCACCAACATGCGTAGGAATTTGAGAATTGAGGGCTGGTTCTAATTTCGCTGCCTGTTGCCTGTTGGAGATGGGGACTTTGCTTTTTGATTCGTTTGCATAACTCCGAGCGGAGCAGTCATCCAAGGCGGAGGAGAAACAAAAAAAAGATAAAAGGCAATTTTGTAACCCGTTCGTGCATTAATCATTTGGTTTTGTTGGAACAGGAATCCCACCGGCGAGCAATCGGTTTCTTCCGCGATTTGTAGTTACTACTTTAAGCTGTTTGATGGTGCTGTTTGGGCCATATATGTGATTATCTTATCTGGTTGGAGATTTTTTTTCCCCCTTTAATCTTATTTTTTGAATTACGGAAAGTAGGGGAGAAGGTGGGGATAGCATTGTCTATATAAAAGGTGAGGATGGAAAAGGGGATGGCACCTCTTGAGGGTAATGATGGTTGGATTGTGGTGAATGAGACTAATTCCGAAAACCCCATATATATCGAAATGGAAACTGAGGAGTATGTGATTGATAGTCCGAAGAATGGCATTCAAGGTTTTGCAGCGGACAAAGGAGAGGGAAGTAATGTGGTATCCTCTAGAGAAGGACCTCTTGTCAGGAAGGAGTCGGGAATGCCCACTAGTTGTAGTTGCAGCGCCAAGAAACTCAAATCTCGGGTGGATGCGGCAGACCCCAACCCGGAGAGGAAGGATAAAGTTGGGCAAGAGAAGAAGCTCAGTAGACAAGATAGGATTGAATTGGGCCGCATGTTTCAGGGTGCAGTGAGTTCCCATGATTGGGAAGTTGCTGAGAGTTTGATCCTGGTGGCTGATCCGCAAACCCTGAATGATGCTTTGTGCATGACTTTGGATTCAATATGGTTCTTGAGCACTCACGAAGAGCTTTATGGGATAACGGGATTGATTAAGAAGATCATTATCAATGGTGCATATGACTTCACGAGAGCTGCCTTGCGCACTTCATTTCTTGCTTCGTGTGTTTCTGCTTGTCAGAGTCGAACAATGAGTCTTGCTGATACAGTCACAGTAATGGCCCAAAGGTACGGTCAAGCTGTGTATTTCCTGATAACTTAACAATTTTATAGCGATAAATTGTATGGGTGTGTGTAAATGGGTCCATAAAGACTACTGAAGTCTTCTCCAGAATGGAAAATGAAGACTTTTAAATTAAAGGGGCGGAGTAGGCAGAATAGGATGCATTATCTATCTTACAAAGTAGAATAAGATTAAACTAGTTCCTTAATGAATGTGTAAGATAGAATAAAATTAATCTAGTTCCTTAATGAAGTCAGCAAGCTCAGGTTGATTTTATGTAGTCTTTCCATGTCAGCTCATAAGCTACCCGGAAATCTTTTCATGAACATACATGTAGAAAACCTGGGTGTTACACGAATTAGAATTAGTCTTTTGGCGACACCCTGGGTAAAATAGAAAGCTTGGTGGGTTAGGAAGTGCCCCACTTGCTACAAGAAAGCTTAAGATGCATCAAATTTCATTCCTTGAAATCCTTGGATGTCCCCTCCTTTTATTTATTTTATTTGAGCTACGAGAGTGTAGCGTAGTATTGTTTACCGTGTCTTCTAAGCACCTTGCCCGTCTATTTCCTTTTAATCCTGGAATTGATGTGCCATTTGCTTTATTGGTTACCCTTTTTTTTTATAGGTTGCATGAGCGCCTCCAGGAATGCAATGGAGATGAGGTCTTGAAGGCAGAAGCTGCTGCTAAGGTTCAAAAGTTTACTGAATGGGCTCTGAAATGTATAGGCTTTCATTCTCGTTCCCAAGGTAGCAAGGATAGAGTTAACAACAGCTCATTGGTTGAGATCCAACTCCAGTTATCAGCTTTTAAGGCGTTCATAGATCTTGCTGGTAACCAGCTTTCTGGGAAGGACTTCACCGAGGCCTTTGATGCTGCTTGCTTCCCCCTAACTCTCTTCTCTAGTTCATTCGATTCTGGCTGGGCATCTGGGATATCGGCAACTGCAATTCAAGGTTTGCTGGGTATGTTGGTGGAGGGAGGTGCAGACAATGTCAATCAGTGTTTCCTTGAAGCCTCTCGTTTTGGGAGTACTGAGCTTGTGCGCATCTTATTGCAGGTGACTTCAATACGTTTGTACATCATGTTAATGTTTAGTTGCGTTCCTAGCTTTTGGATATCATTTTTCTGTATTTGGTTTATGATCAATGTTCAATACTTAGTTATTTTACAAAACCCTAAATAAGAATTAGGAAGAACAATAGTTATTGTTAGCTATATGACTATAACCATCATTCTTTTGAATTATCATTGCAAAGATCTTTTTGTATATTGATATTCAAGTTTCAAGCACATGTTTGTTAGTAGTGCACGTTGTTTTCCACTCACATGCTTAATAAATGCATTTTTGTCTGTTTAACATTTCCTAAAATTTGAATACCTTCCTTTTTTTATGTTTAAAGTAAATTTACATCGTTTCTTATTTTTTACTAATATTTATGTAAATCTGGAATATCAATATTTTTGTTGACATTGACGTTTTTCGTTTTATGCTTCTAGTATGCATTCTTGGTTATATGATTTGGTTATGTATATAAACAAGGACAATTATGAGAAGAGGATCGTGATCCAAGATTTTCTTTCATGATAGATGGTTTGTGTGGCATCTTTGTTCTCATTTTCTTTTGGCATATGGGTTTTGTTTTGTGTTGGTAGATTGCCCAAAGGAACAGTTTGGATGTTGATGTTGACCTGGCTTTGGGTTTTGCTTCTCACTACTGCAAGATTGGTACTATGGAATGTCTTGTGGAAGAGGGCAATGCGATAGCTTTTTTGGGCCCTCTGATGAGAGCTGCTGAGAGGGGCTGTATGCAGGTTGTTGAGTGGTTTGTGAAAAGGGGTTGCCGAGACATGGAGCTCTGCCTTGCTCTCACAGCTGCAACTTCCAGCAGCCAAGTTGACATCGCTGCCTATCTCCTCCCTCATGTTCCTCATCATGTCCTTGCTGCACTAAGCATTGAAATTCTGAAGGCTGCTGGTGAACGAAGTGGTGGTTCTCTTGATGGTGTTGCATTTCTTCTTCATTCCGACTTCTTGGGTGATCCTGCAGCTACTTATGCTGTTGCCAACAGTATTGCTCTGTCTGATGATGAGGGTGTAGCTCCTGAGTTAAAGGCTTTTCTTTGGGGGCACTGGTCAGAGGAAGCTTTCTTGGATGGAATTAGACAAGGACAAGAACATTACATGAACATTGTGAGGATTTTAAAATGGGGTGAATCTCCTATCTGCTTAAGAGATCTTCCAACCCCTCTAGGGATAGCAATCGGTTACCTGCCACTGTATAGGGAGTGTGTGAGGGCGGGTGGCTGTTTGTTGTCACAAAGGCTGAGAGGACAGCTTGTTGAAGCAGTTAGAAGGCTTGGTGGTGGAGTCTTAGAAGGGGCAAGCCAGTGCAAAGAGCTATTGGCTCTTCTGGAGCATCATCTCCCTCCATTTTTTACTTGATCTGCCTAGCTCTGTGCAGCAAGGCGTTGCTCGTATTTGTTCTGGGACTTAGCTTCCATTTGTCCTCGGCTATCTGATAAATATGTAATGGATGATAACAACAGTTTAGAGATGGGGTCAGGTGACAAAGCCAAGGTTTGTCAATTTTCTATCCATCATATTTTGTTACCTTGTAATTTAGTTCATGTACGTGGCGCATATATGTTTCTAAATGTGCATGTTGTTGAGTTGATCTATCATTTAAGACAAAGAAACTATTGTCAAAATCTGATGCACCTGTTGTATATTAGATTTGGCTATCTGATATGAGTTCTAGACACTTTCATTCCAGTTGTACTTTTAATTTGTTTGCCATGTATCGTATGGTTTTTTTTTTTTGGGGGGGGGGGTTAACTTTTATTTCTTTTTTTGTATGCTGCCCTTAATGTGTTTGAATGTAGAAAAGTAATTTGTCAAAGACGGCTCCGAGTTCAAAATGGAATGGAATGCCGCTGCACCTTGACGACCGGACTGGATGAAGTGGTACTCATGCCATCAGCAGCTGCGGCCCCTTTTTTTCTTTGCCACCTTTCTTTCGTGTGCATGTAGGAGCCAGCCAGCGGGCCACCGACCAAAACATGGAATTGAATAGAATTGGGAGTCTTATATTTCCCTTGCCTTTATTATTTATTGAAACTAATTCAAGCCCAACTGAAAAGTAACGATGTGATATTCCACTTGGGGTATTTTATTTGACCGCGAGTCGGCAGTGGAATTATTCCTGAAACAAATAAGGACCCTTGATGTATTCTACAGTTGATTTATTGGCATATTTTCGAGAAGGAAGGGATTGGAGAACTTGAAACGCGGTTCTCTGGCGTGAAAGATTTTGACAAGAATAATACAGCATACAAAATCATAATTACTTTTGGTCGGGATAGTTATTTTTCAGAGCAACTAGATGGACAAGTCCTAGCCACTCGGGGTGCGTTTGTTGCATCAGACTATTTTAAACTGGACTAGCTTCAAGAATTAAGTTGAACTGGCTTAGCTTTGACTAAGTGGGATAAAATTAATGAAGTGTTTTGTGCAGTGTCAGACTAAAGTCTGGACTAAAATATTTTGCTATTTTTTATTCACTTTTACCATTTTTAATCCACTATTGCCATTTTTTTTTAATTCATTCCAACATCATCTAGTCATTCTTCTTACGATATTTTAACCCACTTTTGCCATTTTTATTCCATTCCATTATCCTCTGGTCTTCTTCTTCAATGATACAACTGCAAGCACTCCATCCAACATCCTATCTCTCTCAAAAGCTCAAATCATCTTTATTGTGAAAAACCCATATCAAAATTCTTCATTTTTGTAGCCGGATTTAGAGAAATGCCAAGGATCTTGTGTCGGAGTTAGTGTAAAGGTTGATTTGGGCGACGAGGTTGATTTGGGCAACTTGGTTGATCTAGGTTTTGAACTGGGTTTTTGCAATTAATTCGAGCATCTTGGATGCTGATATCGAAGCTTCTGGGGACAACCGGCATGAATTTATGAGGTAATCGATGATGAAAATTTGTTGGCTTTCTAGGATTTTTGAGGTCCTTGGTCGGTTAAAGCATTTCTGATGTTGCTGGCATCTTTGAGATGTAGATTCATGTGGGTTGGTGTTGGGTTGGTTTTCTGGGTATCTTTGAGAGATGCATGTTAGTTTCAAATGAGGTGCGAAGCAGACAACAGATGAGGGCGTGAGGTCCTCGCTAGTCCGCCACTTTTCAAGGGGTCTCGCTGAGACCTCCCAGCAAAGCATTTAGTCCGAACGAGTGAGAATTAGGGCTTGTATGGTATTACCTTACTTAAAAAAAAAGCTGCTGTGAGAAGTAACGAATGTGCCATTGTGAAATAAATCAGCAGAGTGTTTGGTAAACATTTTTGTAAAAGTGCTTTTGGAAAAAAAAAACAGTTTGACAGTGGATCTCTTCATTAAAGGAGCACTGTAGCTTCGTGTGCTTTGAAAAAAAACCATTTTTCCAAAGCTGCAAATAGCAGCTTCAGCTTTTTCCTTTGATTTCAGCTTATTCTCATAGCAGCTTTCAAAATAAGCTTTTTTTTTTTTTAGTTTACCAAACCCCTAAAATCTTCACAGTTTTTTTTTATGAGTGTTTTTTTTTAAGCACCTCACTTCCAAACCGTCCCTTAGTCTCATTAAATTGAGTTCTGGTGCACAACAAACACAGACTAACATTCTTAGCTAAGCCAAGCCAGTCCAGTGAAACTTAGGAAAACCAAACAAACACACCCCTAGGATGGATCTAAGATGCGATTCCATGAAATGAAATGCGCAATGTTACATGTATCGATAGGGCTAGGCATTTAATAAAACAAAATAAACCGGTTGAACTGCCCAACCCGCACCGGCGACTTAGTTTAGTTTGGGCTCCTTTTTAAGTTTTTAGTTTTCGGTTGTTAAACCAAACCGGATCGGCTTAATTGGTTTGACAATCGGTTTCAAAATTCTGAAGGTGCAGTTAGCCGAACCGATTTGCATATGTTTAATTATTTTTTTATTCATAATTAGTTTAAGAGTCTCATTGGAGAAAAGCAGGGGCACCATTTGGAGAAGGCAGAAATTGCTTTGGTGCTCTCCTTGGGTTGCTTCATTTGTGCTTTCTTTGAGCAATCACCCATATTAGTGCTACTTTATGTAACTTTTAGGAGAAAAACTTGGTTTTCACACAAACCAAGAACCGATCCAAACCAACCATCCATTGTCGATTAATCGACCTGATCAATTTTAAACACAGGTTTTGTTGGTTTTGGTTTAAAATTTTGGCCCAACCGACTGTCAGTTTGATTTCGGTTTTGGTCCATAACCGACCCAAACCAACCCATGCCCTCCCCTAGTAACCGACATTCATAGACAATCTTCCGTATGTAATGCATGACGCTTAGAGTTGTCTTTGTTCTTCACTTGCGTTGAGTGTCTGGTTAAAGAAGGGGACAAAGAAATAAAAACAAAAGAGTGTTGTTTCTTGTATTGAACATTTTAGTAGTACAAAAATTGTATGATAAAAGTTAACATCTTAAGTGTCGTGGAGACAACGCAACGCAAGCATTCATTCATTTTACTTTGCTAGACGTATGTATAAGTCAAATCCCTCACATTAGACGGCATGAAAGCCAAGATCATAAGCACGGCTAAAATGCCAATGGGAAGCAACAGCAGCATCAAAGGCGGGGGAGGTAGTGGCGGAAGTACCAAAGGAAGGATCAGCAGAGTCGCTGTGAGGCATACAAGCAAAAGCAACGACTCCAAGCTAAAGTAGCTGGCCGGCAGCAGTCTTCTGCCAATCCCTCTACCGTGAGATAAGGTTCGCCGGTATTCTGTTGCCTTTCCTTGTCTCTGAATCTGATGATAATACTCCACTTTCTGTCCATGATCCGTTGGGGAGGGCTCTGGCGTATGGGCACCAGAAACTTTTCTAGTTTTAATATCCATAACGCAACTTGTTGAAGAGCGATCCGGCAAATGAATAAAACCCTGTGACAGTACTAGTCTTAGCCGATCTGCTTCAGGAACATCAAAATTCATTTACTGATGCGTTGGTCCCCTCCCCTAGATCAAATCACAGCACGGCACCGCACAGAACAGACGTAATTTTCAGCCTAAAACTCAAAATCTCTCAAAATCTCCAACGCTTGACCAATGCTGGTTTTATACAACTATAGCAACTAGAGGCAATCAATGCGATGGAGAACGTAGGCCACAATTCCCCCGATCTGGTTCGCTCGCTTTGTGCTGTCCTGGGAGGATCTCAACTTGCAAAGTAAGACGCTCAGACTTGGCTTTGAGATACAGCTGCAAACGGCAAGAAAGAAAAAGAGAAGAGGATTAGTTGATCTTTCCTTGTTTCCTTCCTTGAAGTCCTTGAATGCAATACAATGCACAAACACTAACAAAGCAATCAAGAGATAAAATCCAACAGAATAGAGAAGAGAATAATCTAGAATCATAATTTGAAAGGGAAATCAAGAAGACTCAAGAGATGAAGATTTTCACTCCGTCACCCTTCAAAATTAAAATCCATCTTCCATTCCATCCGAAAAAGAAAAGTCCCCATAATCGTAATCCATCAAGACTCAAGAGATGATGTTGATATATCAATGTTAACAACTGAATTGCATATACATGAACCACAATTTATATTTTTTATTTAAAAAAAAAAAGAAGCAAAAAGTGTTCATAAAATGAAATGACTTTAGAGGGGATGAAACAAATAAATCAACGGTAGAAAAGCTGAGGGTATGCCGTGCGGAAACACAAAACCAAATTGAGCACCACAAGGATAAAATTAAGGTTCATATTCATATATACAACACATACATACATACATACATACATACCTACCTACCTACCTGTGAATCTTTCTGAAAGGATGAGGATGAGGATTCAGCAGCAACAGCAGCAAGGAACAGAGTTGTTGTGCGCTTTTACCATCTCATCAGTTTGAGTTTGAGTGCCTTTCCCTCGCCCTTTTACTTTGAGAAACTAAAACAAGGAGAGAGAGAGAAGATGGGTTGGATTGGATTAACAATGTGTTCCAGTGTTGGTGTTAGAATAAAAAGAAAAGGGTTAAGGTGTTAAAGGAACGAAATGAATTTTGATGCACTGCACCTGTATTTCCCTTTCTTGCTGCTGCCCTCTCCTATTTTCCCTTACTAGTAATTTACTTTTTTTTATTAGGTTTCCCAATGTTTGTTTTATGATTATGTTTATGGGGAGAGAGAGAGAGAGAAAGAAGGTTTGGTTCGGTGTATTCGACTGTACACATAGACAAGTGGGGCTCTCTTTGCTGACATGCAAGTTGCAAGTTGCTGGTTTTGGAAAATCAGGACTGTGTTCCCCAAGGTTCTTCACCCCTGGACTCCCCCTCCCCTCATTAGTCATTTCTCTCTCTTCCTATTATTTATTATTATTTTTCATTTCTTTTTTTTTAGTAATCTTATTTTTCAAGAAGGACAACCCGTAGAGAGGAGGATGGGCTGGGTCCACTCTATCAATTCATTCATTTTCTTTGCAAAATTGCAAATAGCAAATCTGTGGTGGTCAAGTAATGGAATCATTCCATTCCATGTATGGAGAATGCTAGTCTCGAGTCTTGATTACATTTGCAATTGCAATGGGTCCACACACTGGGCCCCCCATCCCCATTCCAGTCAATCAGACGGACCACACACATTTCATCTAATTACGCTGCTCCTAATTACCTAATCATCGACCGTCAAAACATGAGAAAAATTCTTTGTACTAGTTTTGATAGTCAGGACTCATGACTCATGAAACCAAACCGTCTTAAAAGAAACAAACCATACACAGCCCAAAGCATCCTCAATATTGGACAAGTATCCTTTCGGAGCCTTTTTGTGGGAATCTAGAGATCAATTAATCGTGTTCGTTCATCGTACATTATATTGTCAGTTTTCGTTTGATACTATTTATATTTAATTTAAAATTTAAAATGATCTATAACCGTACGATGTACGATGAACGAACACAATTGATTGATTCTTTAAATCCCAACAAAAAAGATCCGGAGATAAACCTATTCCCTCAGTATTAATCTCCATCTCTAACTCTAATCCAAACATACAAATATGACAATACATTGATGCTCATAAATAAATAAGTGGCATCTAATAGGTGTGCGTGTAATCTGACGGAGGAGGAGCCAAAAATTCATCTGGGGCCTTTAAGCAAAATAAAATAAACTAAAAAAAAAATAGTTTCAAGTATAATTAATTGGTGAACAATAAAAGGTTTTTTTTTTTTTTTTTTTTTTTTCGGAGAACCTCGGCGGTACGAGGGAATTTTATTGATAAGAAAAAAGAAGTTACACCTAGACAGGGGGGGACATAAACCTAACCCCTCATAGAACAAGAGAAAAGAAATACAAAAGAAAAAGGGGGGGACATGCACCTTACCCCTTTTGAGAAAGGAAATGCCGGAAAAAGAGGGGGGGACATAGACCGTACCCCTCTTGGAAAAGAAAATACAAGGAAAAGACTAGGCGGACATAAGCCCAAACCCCTCTATAAACCTTAAAAGGTAATAACCTGCAAAACAAACTGCAAAACAAAAGGGAATCCAAAAAGGTTAGGAAAAGAAAGGAGAAAACACATCAAGAAGAGGAGACAAACCTGTAGGTTGGCATGCCCAAGAAATCTGAGTGCAGAGGAGGGAGGATCTCAATTGGGGGAGTGGAATGCCAGACAAGTGAAGATGATAGAAGCCCTAAATTGGCTAATTTGTCAGCAACAACATTCCCTTCTCGAAAAATATGAGAGCAACGAAAAACCATGTTCTGCAAAAGGAGAGTACAATTGTTCCAGCGTGTCTGGAGCGACCAAGGGGGAGAGAAAGATCCAGAAGCAAAACATGATATTACACTCGAAGAGTCGCTTTCAAGCCATAAATTTTGCCAGCCTCGCGCGTGGGCCAATTCGACAGCAAGGATGACAGCATGGAGCTCCGCATAGAAAGAAGTACGATGGCCCAAGCTTAGGGAGAAACCACCAAGAAAATAACCCGCAGAATCTCGAAAAACCCCGCCACATGCCGCAGGACCCGGATTACCTTTAGCAAGGCCATCAGTATTCACTTTGACCCAAGAAGAAGGAGGGGGGTGCCAAAGAACAGGGACAATAGAAGGAGCTTTACAGGGGTTAGGCGATATTCCAAGAGAGACTAAAAGTTGCCGATCCAAAGTGCCTCGTACATGGCCAGGGGTGAGAGCTCCAACCTGCCTAATCCAGGCCGAGGTGGAGCGGCAGAGACGTGAGAATGAGGGAGGTTTGCCTTCAAACTTCACTTTATTACGCATCTTCCAAATAGCCATGAGTAAGAAAAACCCTGAAGCTAGCCAGACATTGCGAAGATGTGGAGAGAACCGCTTTGACAGAAAATCAAGCCATAGATCAGAGAGGGAGCCCATAGGTTGAATAATAGTGCCAAATTGGGTAGCTAGCCAACGCCAAGCACATTGTGCAAAGTCACAGCTAGAAAATAAGTGGTCAATAGATTCAGAATTCTTGTGACATAGTTGGCATATTGGAGCCAGCGGGATGCCTCGGCGCTGAAGTTGATCCTCCGTTGGGAGCTTGTTGAAAAGAATCTTCCAAACTAAAATAGAGTAACGAGGTGGGATGAAAGGACGCCAGATAATGGAAGCCCAACTCTTGACAGGAAACCGATGACGAACAATTTCATAGCCATCGGAAAAAGAAAAACCACCAGAAGTAGAAGCTTCCCAAATTAAAACGTCCTTATCCTCATCAATTGGAAGAGGCATTTCTAAAATCTCTTTAGTTAGGTCTGGGAAAGTAGAAGAAAAGATAGAAGGAATAACCCATTGTCCCATACGAATAATATTTGAGACCTTAGTACGAGATAGAGAAGGGGCAATCTCTGTTGCACCAACGACGTCCACAATAGGCTTATCCAGCCATTTATCAACCCAAAGGGAAGTAGTAGAACCATTTCCAATCACCCAACGACAATTCTGAAACAAGATATGAAGAATGGATTTAATACCAGGCCATATAGAAGATCGCATATAACTACAAGAGTATAGGCGACCATGTAGCTTGAAACGTTTCCGAATATAAATACTCCAAGGGGAATCAGTAGTAATAATAAGCCATCCAAGCTTTAAGAGAGCTGTAGTGTTAAGAGAGCCAAGATCACGCAAACCCAAACCACCTTCATTCTTCGGAGCACATATCTGATGCCAAGAAACGGTAACCAACTTCTTGGAGGTTACGTCACCAGACCATATAAAATTGCGAGCACATCGTGAAAGAGACCTTAGCAAGGAAGAGGGCCACTTATAAACAGAAAAGCTATGCAAGAGCATACTTTGAAAAACTGATTGAGTGAGTTGAACTCTTCCTGCCATAGATAAAAGTTTCCCCTTCCAACCAGTTAACTTAGCTTTAGCTTTATCTGCCAAGGCTTGAAGATGACTCCTTTTAGGCTTGCCACAGAAGATTGGAACTCCAAGGTAGACAAAAGGTGCTTTGCCTTCTTTGAAACCCAAGTAACTCTCAACCACAGCTTTGCGATGCCTTGAGGTAGAGCCCAAGTAGAAAGTACTTTTTGCCTTATTGATAAATTAACCAGAGGCTCTACTATATCTATCGAAGAAACCTTGCAAGTTACGCAGGGTGACACCATCACTTCTACAGAAAATGAATAAGTCATCTGCATAGAGAACGTGAGAAGGAGAGATACAACCTCTTGGAGCAAAAGTTGGCTTAGTAAGCCCATCAAGTTGAAGACGACTCAAGCCCCTTGATAAAGCCTCCTCAGCTAGACAGAAAAGTAACGGAGAGAGAGGATCCCCTTGGCGCACTCCTCGTGAACAAGAGAAAAAACCATGCGGGGAACCATTGATTAGGATGGACAATTTAGCAGATCGTAAGATGGTAGAAATCCAGTCTATAAAACAAGTGGAGAACCCAAAGTTAGTAAGCACCCGCAATAGAAATGACCAATCTAAAGTATCAAAAGCCTTAGCTATATCAACTTTGACTCCCATATTGCCACCACGAGTTTTTTTGTCAAGCACATTGAAACATTCTGAAACTAGGCCAATACAATCAGTGATACGTCGGCCAGGTATGAAAGCAGCTTGATGTGGAGAAATAATGCGTTGAACAACATGAGAAAGGCGAACTGCCAAAATTTTGGGAATAATCTTAAAGAGAAAGTTTGCCAAAGCAATAGGTCTAAAATGAGTCATGGAAATAGCGTCCTCCACCTTCGGTATCAAAACTAAGAAGTTACTATTGGTATTGGGGTATAGCCAATTTGATTGAAAGAATTGCTTCACAAATTGAATGACATCAAAGCTGATAATATCCCAACAGTGATGATAGAAAAAACCTGGAAAACCATCTGGCCCTGGCGCACTGGAAGCACTTAATGAGAAAACTGCCTCCTTAATTTCCTCATCAGTAGGTAATGCAGATAAGAGATCATTTTCAGAGTCTGTGACCATCGGCTGGATGACCTCACAAACCTCATCAATACCTGAAGGGTTGAAAGAAGAGCCGAACACAGTCTGATAGAAATTAACAATATGGTTCTCAATAGCCAGCGGGTCGGTAAGAAGATTATTTCCATCAAGAATACAACTGATATGAGAGCTGGATGATTTAATACGAGCATAAGCATGAAAGAAAGAAGAATTTCTATCCCCTTTAGTTAACCACTTAATACGAGCTCTATCTTTCCAAAATGCCTCTTGCATTTGAAGAGACTCCATTACTGTAGTCTTGGTGAACAATAAAAGGTTCTTTATATTGTTTTCT
Source organism: Malus orientalis (assembly GCA_033883245.1). Classification (NCBI taxonomy): domain Eukaryota; kingdom Viridiplantae; phylum Streptophyta; class Magnoliopsida; order Rosales; family Rosaceae; genus Malus; species Malus orientalis. The sequence continues at coordinate 378,410 of CM066509.1, forward strand.
ATTGTCATGGAAAATTTTAATCAAACAAGATTGATGGAGTTTGTATTAAAAATTTAGCATTTAGATGATTATACATAAAGAATAGAGCTTGTATACAAGTTTTAATAAAAAAATTAACACATTAGATTCGAACCAAAATTTAAAGTTATGGCTAGCTCAAAACTATTATTACTATGAGATTTTTCTTTTAACATAATTAGATCTTCCTCTATATTGTATATATCTTGTTTTATATGAACTAACAAACAAAAATGGCTAGTGTGTGTGTGTATCAGCTTACATGTGTATTGGGGTACCAAAGTTATATTTTCAGTTTGTCATTACCTCGAGATTACTCAGTAATGACATGGTTACAGTTATATTCTTAAATTGGCATTACCTCGAGATACTCAGCAATGACATTTTCTCATCTTGTCATTGCTTAGAGATTACTCAGCAATGATATGATTATATTATCCAGATTCCAATAGCTATGACTAATGGATGATATTGTATGACATGCCACCCATAAGTGTCGGCTCAGTATATATGTACCTATCATCTATCAACGTACACATGATTTAGTAGGCGTATTAGTGATCATTTTCAACGTTAAGGTGTTTTTCAGCAACTTTAACATATTTTACCGAGTATGGTATTTACTCAATATATTAATAGGACATGTTTGGTAATTATGCTATGAACCCATTCTCGTGCATGTGACAGAGGGTCGAAGACCCATTAAGTGTGGCCCTTTGAGGATGTGTTTAAAATAAATGTAATTACTTGTAGCTGTTTTGATTTGAGCTTATCCCTATTTTCGAGGAAGTTCTGCCAATTATGGCTTCATCACCCATCGAGGTGATGCCTAGCATGTCTCGAATTTAGTATCAACTGGACATCAGGGTCAAAATGTATCACCATCAAGCCGCATCACATGATTCATATCACATATATCCAGTGACGTCAAGCTGACACTTATGAAATGTCAAGTTAACTTGTGAAATTCCACATATATTTAATATAAAAAATAGATATTAAAACTTGAAATTTTAACAAAGTTGAAGTTGGAGAACAGTGAATTAGTCACAAGGAAGAAAATGTATTACAATTCATTCTTATTTCTTTCCAATCTATGTATTATAATCTAATCTAATCCTTAGTCACAAGAAGAAAATGTATTACATTCATTATTATTTCTTTCCAATCTATGTATTATAATCTAATCTAATCCTAAACACTTAAATGAGGTCGCCCATGCTTAAAAGGAAAGTGTGCGTAGTGGTGGTGGGAGATAGATTTGATATGCAGCCAAGGCACCAGCATATATTATGGACGAATCATGATGATGGCATATGGGCATGCATGTGTGATGTGGACCTTCATTACCCAATTCAATGCATCTTTCATCCACCACCATACAATTAATTTTAATTAATTTTAATTAATTAATGCAATTTGCAAATGCAATGCAACTCTCTCACTCACTGATTGATTCTGTGTCTTCCCATTTCCCATAATCCCATCCCATCACATTCAATACTTGAGAGGAGACTCACCCACTTGAGAGACCACAATTTCTTGAGAGAGAGTGAGGGAGATTTCCTTCCTCGTACACGTAAAAGGAATTGGATCCTCTTCTAAGCTTGGGTTCATGATTCTTTTCATTAATTTGTTGGATCAAAATTCAACGATTACAATTATTATAATTTTTTTTTAAATTTCTGTTTATAACTGTCGAATCAAAATCAAACAGTTCTTGTATATCAATCATGAGACTCCTGAGCTCAAGTTCAGGAGAGGATCTAATTCCCACGTATAATACAATACAACCCCTTTTTTTGTCCTTACTGCCATGCCCTCCTCTCAGTCTTGTCTCTCTCTTTTTTAAAATGTTTGAATGTTGAGAAGATTAGATTATTTGCACTTTCCACGCTCCATCCACTTCCCCAGTCACGCCACCCAGTTTCATTCTCCACCGCACCAGCAGCCGCAGCCCTTTAGGCAAATCAAGGAAACCACACGACCACGACCATTAGAAAAAAATAAGTCTACAAACCTACAATATTGCATATTGACATTGATAGGCAAATGCTCCAATTAAAGTTACATATATAAGAGATTTTTTCAATGCATCAACTCTCAAGAACACAAACCAATACGTAAAATGTTATATTATTTCTTATTTATATTACACGTGATGCACTATTATAAATACATAGTAAATGTACTATTTAATAGTTTAACGAATTATCATTGTTACCATATTTATTAATTCCTTCCAAGTTCCACTTCCACCAACCTTTGATTTTGATTCAACAAACAACTACAAATATTCAAGTTTTATTTGTTTCTCTTCCTATGTTTGACTTTGACTCTACCATCATACCATCTCAAATCTCAACGTTGATTTGCTACAAACTTGTCTGTATACCAGAATCCAGAATCCAGATGATGATGATGATGATGATAATGATGCAACCTTGCGAACCAACAATCCATCCATCCACAACATGATCTCAGCCCATTAACCAGCTCTTCAGTCCATTTACATAATAACAATAGTTCGATTCTACTTTTCCACCGCAACTTAAACAGCAACCTTAATAATCATATTATCATACAATCACTGAATGCTCAGACAAGAATCTGCTCAATCGATTCACTTGGTTACCCCAAACCGCAAACTGCATTTTTATTAGCTATTACAATAACAACTTTCGCTTCCATGATCCATCCAAGTTCCAACCACAGCAATTATACGGCAACAAATTTCTCCTCAATTCAAAACAGCTTTATACATTACCACCACAAGCTCTGAAGCTAACCTATAATTTATAAATAAATATAATGCCTCAACTTCAAGTGCCTGTTTGTCTATTATTCTCAAACACCAGTACAGATAAACAGACCACGTCAACCACTAGTTTCACTTGCCAACCCAACATCCCTCTCTACTCCTGCAAACACAACATTTCAAATTAGTTACAACCACAAGAAGGCAGTGCATCAAGTTAAAAGTATTGCAACTCGGTTCACCGGAAAACAAAGAAAGCATCATGATACTTATTTCGCATGAGTTCTATTTGCAACTGCAGGGCATATGATGCTTCCTCAATGGGAAAGTTGCAAACATTATGACTCATAGTTAATATACCCCACACACCATACAAAGAGCCCACTGATAGTTGCACCATATCATATTGATTGTTTACGCATGGGCCATGCTAGTATTAACTATATAACACAGTCTAATAGTTGATCCTTGTTTCAGGGTTTTGGGTTACATAATGGATCCAAGAGATATCATATTAACTATAAACGATCCACTATTTAATCTAGAAGAATCATGCAGAATGCACACATAGTTTACATACATACACATTACCTCATCATCGTCGTCGCCATCTTCCTTGTTCTTCTTAAGGCGTGTAGTACCACCCTCCTTGACGATCGGCAACTTCATGGCTCCAAAGGGCGTGTCCACATTGATATTCCCCTTGATGGTGTAGCCGGTACCCTTTTCCCGAATCATATCCCAGAGTGCTGACCCAAAATCCTTAGGCCTGAAGGTAATGGGAACGTCAACATAAGTGACGCCCTTTTTAGCAAGATTGGCAGACTTGGAGAGTTCTGCACCTCCAATGCTGACATCACAGAGCCAAATCTCGTAGTCTAGAGCATTGAGGTCTAAGTCAAAGTCATTCATGTTCTCCAGCTTCAAATGAAGGACAGCAACGGTTTCTTCAAAGGAGAAGGTTTGAAACCTTATCTTCTCAACATCGACATCAGGCTTGTAAGGGATGGGGATTTCTCCAGTTTTTTCAAGGGGGATAGTGATTCTGCCGATGACAGGGACATCCACAATGAGGTCGACCTTGACCCTGTATGGAATGATGCTTCCAGGCTGGATGTCATCGTAGGTGTTCTTGATGTCATCGTATACCAAGTGGACTGGAACTTTCCATGTGGGCATGGATTGTCCCAGCATCAGGGATCAGCCCGGAGACAAGTTTCCTTCCATCACTTTCGATCAAGTAGTTAATGTCGATGAGAGGGATGGGAACCGGATTAGGGTTCTTGATGAGCACATCCACCACGATCTCGGCCTTTTCGAGATTGATGCTAGGGATGTGAATGGCAGTAACATCGGCGGTTGGCTTGCCGAATCCAATGGTACCCTCTATCTTCTCCCCAATGTCATGAATGAAATCCTTCACCTTGTCAACAAATCCACCCTCATCCTCCCCCTCCTCCTCCTTGTGATCTTTCTTCACCTTAGCACCCCGATCCACATTTTCTAGCTTACCATCAGACGAATACGATGCCATGGATTCCGCTATAGTATTTATAAGTTTATTCGACAACTTGAAAAGCAGTTACATCAACTCAATTCTCTCTTCTAAGAAAAATAAGTAAATCGCCAGGGCCCAGGCCATCCTCGACAACGCAAGGAAAGAATGAGAATATCCATCCGAATTATAATCTTATATATATAGTTTATGTACAATTTGCATCACACTAATAAAGAAGTGGAGTGAAGGAAGGGAAGGCTAAGCAAATATATTCCAACTTCCTTTATTTATTTATATATCTTTTATTTCATCTGACTAGTTATCTCTCTCTGTCACTACTGGAGACTGACTGGTGTTGTAACACTAGACAATCAAATGAAATGAAATGAATGAATGAATGATCAGATCAGAGAATGGC